>JAULJZ010206614.1:0-19066 GCA_032270985.1 Heliamphora pulchella
CGTGTGTATTGTGATTTGAAATATCAAAAGGCCCGATTTGGGATCCAAGGGATCGTTTAAGGTTGGGCACGAGTTGCTCCTTGGTAAAAGATTGAAAAACTACGCAGATTAGGTTCTCTACCTGTCGGCTAGTGAACCGGGAAAGGACGTTATTGGGTTCTCTGTCCACCGGCTGGTAAACTGGGAAGAGATGTTAGTCGTGTCGGGGTATAAAACGTCCCGTTACTCTATTGGGCCTGTGTGGCTGGGTTGATGGTAACACTACGTGAGGCTATACGCTCGTCGGGCATCGGTGCCTACTTTTTACACCACAAGTTGGTGAAAGATGAGAAATATATATGTATTTATGTGCGTGCGTGCGTGGGTCACGTGTGTGTGTGTAGCGTTGAGAATTGTAATGCATTATGAAAAAAGAGAAAAATGATCATAATGAAATGAAAATTAGGAACGTGGGTTGTTGAAACTAATGGGTAAAAGTGTATTGTATATGTATTGGCTGCACTCATCACACCTCATAAATCATGCATTACATCTGAGTTAATCTATATCCTACGAGTTTCGGCTTACGTATATTTACAAAACCATTTCATGTTTCAAGGACCAGGAGCGACACCAGTGCCAAGATTGTATTATGGGAAAGGCTACAAGTTAGAAGAATAATTTTAGATCTCTTTGTATTTGTATCATGTTTGTATGTAAATTTGAGCAAATGAGTATAACAATATTGTGGTTGTAAATAAACCCTTGGAGAATCACAAGCATTTATTTGAAATTGGATATGTATGAGAATTTAATTGTTCAGAGAAGGTTTTTATTTTCGGTCGGTTTCCAAAAATATATTCAGATTATATTAAAACAGACTCGAAGCGTTATATTACGGTTATTAGGGCCGGATAGTTTTAGAACTGTTGTTAACTTTGTTTTGCAGGTGTTCTAATCTCGATTTTATGATCGTCATTTAATTTTCATGTTTGATTAAATGGTGTGGATGATGAGTTTTTTTAATCACGGAGGTTGACCGTGAAGATTGAATGTGAGGCTTCGAGTCATAGAAACGATGTAATAGCTAATTTTATATTTTTAAATATTTGTTTAAATTATTTAAGAACAAGTTGAACATGTCCAATAATACGAAGAACGGAGGCGGCACCGGTGGTGGTTCGGGTTTTTACGGGCCACATGTCGCGGTAAGTTTTTAATAATTTTAAATGGTTTTTTTCGGTGAGTTTTTCTGCAATGTTTATATATAAAAAATAGTATAAAAAATAAGTAAAAAATAGTAAGAAAAAATTACAAAAACAGCCCCATTTTGGCAGCTTTGCCGGCGGCAGTTCGACGGTGATTTTTATGATTTTTTGGGCCATTTTTGGAACTATTTTTTGAGAAACATAGCTCAAAATACTGTCAATAAGCAGAAAAAAAAATGGGCCAAATAGTGCATTAAAAAATAAGGAAATAGAAGCGGTTTTTTCTGGCGGTGGCGCTATGACAGAAGCTTTTAGATAGTTTTTTGACAGTTTTTAGGGCTATTTTTTAGCAGATTTTTTTACAAAAAGATAGTACTTTTTGAGAGCTTTAGTTTGATATAAAGTACGTCGAAAATAGAGTTCGAATGAGGCCGAAAAGGCCTTGGGAAGTTGGAAGTTAAAGGCGGTGGCGCTGGTGAGCGGCGGTAGTCCATTTCAGGCAGTTTTTCGAGCTGTTTTCGAGCAGATTTTTTCATACAAAATTATTACTTTTCAAGAGATTTCTTTTGATATAAAGTACATCGAAAATCGTGATCGAGAAGAGGTCGAAAAAGCCTCGGGAAGTTGGCAGCACACTTCTATGGCGGGCAGCAACGTTTTTGAGGTTTGGGCCATTTTTTAGGCCATTTTCCAAGGAGTTTTCCAGAAGATTCTTTGACAAAAAATCCCATATTTCAAGAGCATTCCAACGATATAAAGCTCGTCAAAAATGGAGCTCGGATGAGGCGGCAGGAGCCGCCTGAAGGCGGCGATGAGGCGGCGCCGGCAGTGACTGGTGGTGGTCCATTGACTTTCTCTCTCCCAGGGCTAGTTTGATGTATATTCTGATATATACGAGACTGATATGATATATATATATATATATATTGATATATCAGATAGTATCAAGGAAGCTTGATGCAATCAAAACACTGAATCAAAGGTGAACAGGTATTGAAACAGCTGATTCTCTTAGGGAGACTAAAACACCTCAGTATTTCACTTAGATCATAAAATCGGGATATATGCATATCGTGTTTATATATATATGAACTGCATGAATGATTACATATCTGTTTTATTTATCCTATTGATTTAATTAATTCGAAAATTCAATTTTAATTAAAATATTTTGTAATAAAAAATAAAATTAAGTTTTTTTTAATTAATTAATTTTAATTAAATGAAAAAACTTTAGATATTTTATTTTTTTACAAAATATTACGTTTAAGATGATTTGTTTTAAATAGGATATCTTGACAAAAATGTGGGAATTAATTCCGAATTTTGAATTAATTAAATAAAAAAATATTTAATCAAAATAAATTACTATTTTTCAAAAAATGTGAAACAAAAAATAAAATAAATAAATGCCTTTAATCACTACCTTAGCTGAAAAGTTAAAGAAAAAAATGTGTATTTAATAAATTTTATTTATTACGCATTTAAACACAAAAAGATGGTTTGATAAACCAGAATCTTTGGAATCGTGTGTTTTTCAAAATTAATAAATTTATTTTAATTAGGTGGATTTTTATAACTCTAACAATTGTTTTAAAAATCTAAGTGGGAGAGGAAATTTAGTCACGGATAAATCCTGCGATCTCTATCACCAGTTTGTAGGCGACACAATTAAACCATGCGTGTTGACTGTAAGGCCTTCCTCCCCATTGGACAGATTAATTGCGGTATCGCCAGTACAAATCTCCTTTAGGAATAATTCTGGATAATTGTTAGTGCGGATCACTTTTCTATTTGAAGGGTTCATTGCGAAGCGATTGATTTGAGATTAGGAGATGGTTAATACTTAGCTGTATATAATAGTATCCTCTCCATCTGAGTCACTGCTATTATATACTGAACCGAAACTATGTTAGCTATTTAATTTTTACTTGGCATGGTCAGTTGCCTAGATAGTAAAATTAAAAGGAATTGGACTGTCTGGTCTTATGAAGGATAGTAGACGTCCACCCATCGTGGCGTGCTATTCTCAGGTTACCAGGTTGCTGACGAATTAATTTTAAAATGGTAAAGGGAACCAAATTAAAATAATTCAAAGTTTTGTTCATCATAATTAACGATGTTATTTAATTATGTGATTCTCAAGATTAAAATGAATTTCAACCCACTCGCTTCAATCCTCAAAGAAAACAAACTTACGGGACCAAATTTTGTTGACTGAAAATATGACTTTGATATAGCTTTAACTACAAATGGTATTCCTTCAATACTAGGAAATGTATTTGTTTCTGAAAAAAGTTCTTCCTCTGAGCCGAAAGACATGAAGAAGAAAAAGGTTCCGAAACAGGGAGACACAATTTTCAGGATAATTAGTGGGCCACTGACTGGTGTGAAAAAGCGGAAAGGCAGATGTTTTTACTAAAACTAGACCCGGTATTAGAAAAAGCCATGTCTAGTATTTCTCAGAAGACAGAACAAAATAGGGTAATTTCTATTCACTGATTGTAAAAGCATGTTTGACGGTGTTATTTACCGGTACCTGGTGTGTAGATACGAGAGTCACTAATTAATCATGTCTGTAATTCATTGCAGGGGTTCTAGAAAACTCGATAGTGATGGGGAGATTTACCTATATATGGACAATAATACAAAGGTAACAACAATTGCAGTAGGAGAAGTCACTCTCAGTTTTGGTAGAGATCGGGTTTTAATTTTGAGAAATTGTCTTTATGCACCTGCCATTAGAAGAAAAAATTAACTTCCATTTCTGGATTGGCTAAAGACGGATATTTGATTTATTTTAATAATTTTGTGGCTATTAAGGACAATAAACGGATTATCTGATCTAGTACATTGGTGGATGATCTTTATATTATTACTACAATATCTCTTACACTGTAACTAACTGAAATGAATAATACATTTATTTTACCATATAAGAGAAAGTTTTCTTTTTTAATGAACCAAACGTTTCTTTGGTACTTACGCTTGGGTCATATTAATCTAAAAAGGATAAACATACTGGTAGTAAATAGACATTTGAGTTCATTAGAAGTGGAGGCAATTCCAGTCTGTGAATCTTGCTTAGAGGGTAAGATGACCAAGAGGCCCTTTTCGGCCAAAGGCTATAGGGCTAAAGAACTATTGGAGCTAGTTCATTCTGATGAATGTGGTCCTATGACAATCCGAGTTAGAGGTGGCTTTGAGTACTTCGTTAGTTTTATTGATGACTACTTAAGGTATGGATATATTTACCTGATGCACCGTAAGTCTGAATGCTTTGAGAAATTTAAAGAATTCAAGGCGGAGGTAGGGAAGCGTCTGGATAAAAGTATTAAATCACTACGATCCGATCGTGGTGGGGAATACCTCTTTGGAGAGTTTAAGGATTACTTGTCATCAGAGAGGATTACTTCCCAGTTGACTGCACCTGGCACTCCACGGCAGAATGGTGTAATAGAAAGAAGAAATAGAACTCTTATGAAAATGGTAAGGTCAATGATGAGTTATTCAGGTTTATCATATTCGTTCTGGGGACTCGCTTTAGAGATAATGGCTTACATTTTCATCTTGGTACCTTCTAAATCAGTACCTTCTACTCCTGCAGAAGTGCAGATCGGGCATAAGCCTAGTCTGAAACACATTCAAATTTAGGGGTGTCCAGCACATGTGCTGAAAGGGAACACGGGTAAGTTGGAACCGAAGAAGGAAGTCTATTTCTTTGTGGGATATTCCAAGGGAATGAAGGGTGGTCTATTTTATAATCCTAATGATCAGAAGGTCATTGTTAACACCAATGCCCGATTCTTTGAAGAGGATTATATTATGTATCACAAGCCTAATAGCAAAATTGCTCTGAAAGAACTAAGAGAAAATATTAGTAGAACAAAAGAGGAACCACAAGTCACTAATATTCTATTACCTCGTCATAATGGGAGGATTATCGGGATAAGTGCAAATCAAGAACAGGGTGCTGATGCACATGTTCTTGGGAGAGTCATTTGACAAGATTTCGGTAGAACTGGATACTGTACCCCGTAACTATAATGAAGCACTACAAGACAAAGATGTAAATCTTTGGCAAAGGGGTATGAATTTAGAGATGAAATCTATGTATTCTAATCAGGTCTGAGAACTTGTAGAACCACCCGAAAGGATAAAACCCATCGGATACAAGTGGATCTACAAGAAGAAGAGAGGAGCAGATGGGAAGGTTGAAACCATTAAAGCTAGACTTGTTGCTAAAGGGTTCACTTAGAAAGAAAGGATCGACTATGAAAAAACTTTTTCGTCGGTAGCCATGCTTAAGTCTATCCAAATTCTCTTATCTATTGCCGCACATTTCGATTACGAAATCTAGCAAATGGACGTCAAGACAGCTTTTCTTAATAGAAATCTTGACGAGTGTTTCTATATGATACAACCAGACAGAATCATTATAAAGAACCAAGAACACATAGTGTGTAAGCTTAAGAGATTCATTTATGGACTTAAGCAGGCATCGAGGTCTTGGAACACTTGATTTGATCAAACTATAAAATTTTATGGTTATGATCAAAGTCCGAATGAGTCTTCTGTGTACAAGAAGCGTGACAGAAGCATGGTGATCTTTCTAGTACTTTATATAGACGATATCTTGCTCATCGAAAACGATGTGGGGGCATTATCTACAGTTAAAGTATGGTTATCTGGGCAGTTCGATATAAAGGACTTAGGAGAAGCCAGTCACATCCTTAGGATTAAGCTTGTGCGAGATCAAAAACAAAGGATGTTGGGCTTATCACAAGCAAGGTATATCGATGATATCCTTGCTCGTTTTAGCATGCAAGATTTCAAGAAAGGGTTTATTCCTTCCAGGAATGGAATCACTCTATCCAAGGATCAGTGCTCTAAGACACCTGATGAGATAGAGAAGATGAAGGTAGTTTCTTATGCTTCGGCAGTAGGAAGCCTTATGTATACTATGCTTTGCACTAGACCCGACATCTACTTTGCTGCTGGTAGAGTTAGCAAATATCAGTCTAACCCAGGGCAAAAGCATTGGGCTGCGGTAAAGAATATAATTAAGTACCTAAAAAGGATTAAGGATTATATGTTGGTTTACCAGGCAGATAGTCTAGTACCTTTGGGGTACACCGACTCAGATTTCTAATCAGATAGGAATTCCTTAAGTCTACCTCTAGATACGTGTTTACCTTAGAAGGTGGAGCTATAAGTTGGAGGAGTATCAAGTAGTCCTGCATTGCTGATTCCACAATAGAGGCCGAGTATGTAGCAGCCTCTAAAGCAGCCAAGGAGGTCGTTTGGCTTAGGAACTTTCTAACGAATTTAGAGGTGGTACCTTCGGTTCAGTCGACTATTACACTTTACTGTGACAATAGTGAAGCGGCTGCAAACTCGAAGGAGCTAAGCGTCCACAAGAAAGGCAAGCACATTGAGCGTAAGTATCACCTAATATGAGAAATTATAAAAAGAGGTGATGTTACTGTGACCAAGATTACAATAGGAGACAACCTTGCAGATCCTTTACAAAGTGCTTACTAGCTAAGACTTTTGATAGTCATGTAGAGGTCATGGGAGTTAGATGTATGGTAACATAATTTTAAGATTAGTGAGAGATTGTTAGGGTTGATATACTGAAAACCATGTTTTTAGTATTTAATTTTATTTAATAAAATTAATTTTTTATTTTATGAGAATTTTGATGAGTAATATATGTATATCATTTCTTTGTTATGCATGAATATTTAATATTCTGTATTGTATTTAATCTGGTCTGTAAAGTACAGTTTACACACAGAAGACTAAATTTTAGGTTCTTGTACAATATAAATTTTATGTTCACAGTTTAGATAGAAATAGACATACCATCAGTACGACTGTGGCACAGAGTTTTAGTAGGCTTATTTTGGTTACGAAAAATAGATAATAGCGTCGTTTATTGTTTCGACTCTCTGTGCCAGTACACTTTGTGTGTATTGAACAGAACATTTTGGGTAATTAATTTTATATTGACTATATCAATTAATTGGCACCCTAAAATTATTATGAATAGTATGTATCCTCTTAATCTTGAAATAATTATTAATTTGTATATATTTAATATTCGTTGTTTTGATTCATTAGAGGGTGCGATTTTATATGGGTTTATATTTTCGGTGAGTTGGGTAGCGATATTATTTATATGGTAAATATTAATTATTGACGGAATCTACGTCCCGATAAATCGGGATTGACGATACCCCCATAAGGATGCTTATAAGTTTTGATTGAGCCAAACTTTGTAGGTGGATTTGATTATCCGATGGTCAAATAAGTTAAGCGAAAGGGTTTAAAGAATATTAAGATACCAATTAAATTAAATAGTCAGTAATTAAATTTAATTGGCGGGTATCGAAAATCTTAATGTGGAGAGAATTGGTAAACATTTAATAACAGGAGCTCAATGCAAGAAGGTCTTGTGATTATGGGTCAGAGTGCAATTATAGTTCTTTAGTGGTGTGAACTGTAATTCAGTGTTTTATAAAAATTACAGAAATCATTACGTATTTCTATAATTACAGAAATTGCTAGTAGGTATATGTGTTCCACTGAAAGTCTTACTCATAATTGCTCCCCAAGTCCCTACTGTAGCCCTATATATATGCGAGTAGGTTGAACCAGTTTGATATCATCTCTTATATCATTGATATATTATATTTTATCTCTCAAGACTAAATATATCTGGGTTCTGCTGGTACAAATTCTCGATAGCCCGTAGCCCACACTACGTTTGAGGATCGCATAAGGGAATACGGTATAAGATCTAACTAGAGTTTCAACTCGAAATCAAATTGTAGTTGAAGAATAGATCGACAAAAGGTATTCTTCTAAATTAAATTTGGTTACACTAGTTTATTTATGATCGTTCGACGTAAAAAATTTTATCTGCAGCCTGTTTTGGCATTTGTCCATCCAGTTAAATTTTTACGAAAAATCGTTTACAAAAATAATAATCTTAGTAGTTTTATCTTCAACAATTGGTATCAGAGCCATTTTGTTTTTGTTTACGTTTATCGGGGTCGGGTAGTTTTAGAACTATTGCTAACTTTGTTTTGCAACCGTTCTAATCTCGATTTTATCATCGTCATTTAATTTTCATATTTGATTGAATGGTGTAAATAATAATTTTTTTTAATCACGAGGATTGACCATGATAGATCGAATGTGATCCTTCAGGATATAGGATCGATGTAATAACTAGTTTTATATTTGTAAATATTTGTTTAAATTATTTAAGAACAGATTGAACACGTCCAAGAACACGAAGAACGAAGGCAGCACCGGCGGTGATTTGGATTTTTACGGGCCACAGATTGTAGTAAGTTTTTAATGATTTTAAATAGTTTCTTTTGCTGATTTTTTTTTGCAGTATTTATGTATAAAAAATAATATAAAAACCAAGTCAAAAAGAGAAAAGAAAAATCACCAAAACAGCCTGGTTCCAGCGGCGGTTTGACAGTGGTTTTTATAATTTTTTGGGCCATTTTTTAGGACTATTTTTTCAAGTATTTTTTAAACAAAAAATAGCAATAAAAGATACCTCAAAATATTTTCAAAACCAAAAAAAAATTGGGCCAAACAGTGTGTTAAAAAAGAAAAAAAACAGCAGCGATTTTTTCTAGCGGCGGTGGCTCTACGGCAGCAGCTTCCAGGCAGTTTTCCAACATTTTTTCAGGATGTTTTTGAGTAGATTGTTTTACAAAAAGATAGTACTTTTCAATAGCGTTCTTTTGATATAAAGTACGTCGAAAACGGAGTTCGGATGAGGGCGAAATGGCCTTGGGAAGTTAGGGGTTAAAGGCGGCAGTGCTGGTGAGCTGCGGCAGTCCGTTTCAGGCAGTTTTCCTGCCATTTTTCGAGCTGTTTTTGTGCAAATTCTTCCATACAAAAGTATAACTTTTCGAGAGTTTTCTTTTGATATAAAGTACGTCGAAAATAGAGTTCGGGAAGAGGTCAAAAAAGTCTCAGGAAGTTGGCGGCGCAATGCTGTGGCGGGCAGCAGCATTTTTGAGGTTCGGGCCATATTTCTGACCATTTTTCGAGCAGTTTTCATGCATATTTATTGACAAAGGAATCTCATATTTCGAGAGATTTTCAACGATATAAAGCTCGTCAAAAATGGAGCTCGGATGAGACGGCAGGAGCCTCCTAAAAGCTACAGCGAGGCGGTACTAGCGGTGGCTAGTGGGGGTCCGATGACTTTCTCTCTCCTGGGGCTGGTGTTATGTATATTCTGATATATACAAGACTTATATGATATATATTGATATATCAGATAGTATCATGGAAGCTTGATGCAATCAGGATATTAAATCAAAGGCGAACAGGAATTGAAACAGTTGATTCTCTTAGGGAGACTGAAGCACCTCAGTGTTTTACTTGCATCATAAAATCAGAATTTATGCATATCGTGTTTATATATATATGAACTGCGTGAATAATTGCATATCTGTTTTATTTCTCTTGTTGATTTAATTAATTTAAAAATTCGATTTTAATTAAAATATTTTGTAATGAAAAATAAAATTAAGTTTTTTTAATTAATTAATTTTAATTAAATGAAAAAACTTTAGATATTTTATTTTTTTATAAAATATCACATTTAAGATGATTTTTTTAAAATCGGATATCTAGAAAAAAATGTGAGAATTAATTTCGAATTTAGAATTAATTAAATAAAAAAATATTTAATTAAAATAAATTATTATTTTTCAAAAAATATGAAACGAAAAATAAAATAAATTTCTTTAATCACTACCTTAACTGAAAAGCTAAAGGAAAAACTGTGCATTTAATAAATTTTATTTGTTACGCTTTTAAACACAAAAAGATAGTATGATAAAATAGAATATTTAGAATCGTGTATACGAGAAGATGTTTGATTTTATTTGTTCGTGTGTCTTTCGAAATTAATAAATTTATTTTAATTAGACAAATTTTTATAACTCTAAAAAATATTTTAAAAATCTAAGTAGGAGAAAAAATTTATTCACAGATAAATCCCGCAGTCTCTATCTCCAGTTTGTAGGCAATGCATTTAAATCCTGCGTATTGGTAGTAAAGCTTTCCTCCCAATTGGACAGATTAATTGCGGTATCGCCAGTACAAACCTTCTTTAACGATAATTCTAGATAATTATTAGTGTGGATTACTTCTCCATCTGAAGGGTTCATTGCGAAGCGATTGATTTGAGATTAGATGATGGTTAATACTAGCTATATATAATAGTATTCTCTCCATTTGACTCACTACTATTATATACTGAACCAAAACTATGCCAGCTATTTAATTTTACTTTGCATGGTCAGTTGCCTAGATATTAAAATTAAAAAGAATTGGTCTGTCTGGTCTTATGAAAAATAGTAGACGTCCACCCATCGTTGCATGCTATTCTCAGGTTACCAGGCTACTGGCAAATTAATTTTAAAATGGTAAAAGGAACCAAATTAAAATAAATTTAAAATTTTACTCATCATAATAAACGGTTTTATTTAATTATGTGATTCTCAGGATTAAAATGAATTTTAACCCACTCGCTTCAATACTCAAAGAAAACAAACTTACGGAACCAAATTTTGTTGACTGAAAATGTAACTTGGATATAGTTTTAACTACAAATAGTATTCTTTCAATACTAAGAAATGTGTTTGTTTCTGAAAATGGTTCTTCCTTCGAGTCGAAAGGCATGAAGAATAAAAAAATTCAGAAACGGGAAGACACAATTTCCAAGGTAGTTAGTGGGCTATGGACTGGTGTGAAAAAGCCGAATGGTAGATGTTTTCACTACAACCAGACCCGGCACTGAAAAAAGTGATGTCCAATATTTCTCAGGAGGTAGAACAAACAGGGTAATTTCTGTTCACTGATTGTTTGGCGGTGTTATCTACTAGTACTTGGTGTGTAGATACGAGAGCCACTAATCAAGTCTGTAATTTATTGCAGGGGTTCTAGAAAATTCGATAACTTAGTGATAGAGAGATTTACCTACATGTGGACAATAATACAAAGATAACAGCAGTTGCGGTAGAAGTTGTCACTCCCAATTTTGGAAGAGATCAGGTTTTAATATTGAGAGATTGTTTTTATGTACCTGCCATTAGAAGGAACTTGATTTTCTTTTCTGGATTGGCTAAAGACAGATATTTGGTTTATTTTAAAAACTTTTTGGTTATTAAGGATAATAAATGGGTTATCTGTTCGGGTACATTGGTGGATGATCTTTATATTATTACTCCAATCTCTTCTACACTGTAACTAACTGAAACGAATAATACATCCATATTACCATTTAAGAGAAAGCTTCCTTCTTTAATGAACCAAACGTTTCTTTGGCACTTACGCTTGGGTCATATTAATCTAAAAAGGATAAACAGACTGGTAGCAGATGGACTTTTAAGTTCATTGAAAGTGGAGGCACTTTCAGCCTGTGAATCTTACTTAGAGGGTAAGATGACCAAGAGACCCTTTTTGACCAAAGGCTATAGAGCTAAAGAATTGTTGGAGATGGTTCATTCTGATGTATATGTGGTTCTATGACAATCCAGGCTGAAGATAGCTTTGAGTAGTTCGTCAGTTTCATTGATGACTACTCAAGGTATGGATACATTTACCTAGTGCACCGTAAGTCTGAATGCTTTGAGAAATTCGAAGAATTCAAGGCAGAGGCAGAGAAGTGTCTAGGTAAAAGTATCAAATCACTATGATTCGATCATTGTGGAAAATACCTCTTTGGAGAGTTTAAGGACTACATGTCATCAAAGGGGATTATATCCTAGTTGACAGCACCTGGCACTCCACAGTAGAATGGTGTAGTAGAAAGAAAAAATAGGACTCTTATCGAAATGGTAAGGTCAATGATGAGTTATTCAGGTTTACATGATTTATTTTGGGGATTCGCTTTAGAGATAGCGGCTTCCATTTTGAACTTGGTACCTTCTAAGTTAGTACCTTCTACTCTAATAGAATTGTGGACCGGGCGTAAGCCTAATCTGAAGAAAATTCAGATTTGGGAGTGTCCAGCACATGTGCTGAAAGGGAACACAGGTAAGTTGGAACCGAGGGTGGAAGTTTGTTTCTTTGTGGGATATTCCAACGGAACGAAGGGTAGTCTATTTTATAATCCTAACGATCAGAAGGTCATTGTTAGCACTAATGTCCGATTCTTGAAAGAGGATTATATTATAGATCACAAGCACAAAAGCAAAATTATTCTAGAAGAATTGAAAAAAAATACCAATAGAACGGAAGAGGAACCACAAGTTACTGATATTCCATTACCTTATCATAGTGGGAGGATTATCGGGACAAGTGCAAATAAAGAACAGGGTGCTGATGCACATGGTTCATATTCTGTACAGCCTGTTACTGCTAGTACGCAAACACAAGTAGTGCCTCGTCGTAGTAGGAGGGTTGTTCCTCAACCTGATCGGTATATGTTCTTGGGAGAGTCGTTTGACAAGATCCCGGTAGAACTGGATGCCGCGCCTTTTAACTACAATGAAGCAGTACAAGATAAAGATATAGATCTTTGTCAAAGGGCTATGAATTTAGAAATAGAATCTATGTATTTCAATCAGGACTGGGAACTTGTAGAACCACCTGAAGAGATAAAACCATTGGATACAAGTGGATCTACAAGAGGAAGAGAGGAGTAGATGGGAAGGTTGAAACCTTCAAAGCTATGTATGTTGCTAAAGAGTTCACTCAGAAAGAAGGGATCAATTATGAAGAAACCTTTCACCGGTAGCCATGCTTAAGTCTATCCGTATTCTCTTATCCATTGTCGCCCATTTTGATTATGAAATATGGCAAATGGATGTCAAGATAGCTTTTCTTAACGAAAGTCTTGACGAGTGTTTCTTTTTTATACAACCAGATAGATTCATTGCAAAGGGCCAGGTACACTTGTTGTGTAAGTTTAAGAGATCCATTTATGAACTTAAGCAGACATCGAGGTCTTGGAACACTCAGTTTGATCAAGCTATAAAGTCCTATGATTTTGATCAAAATCCCCATGAGTCCTGTGTGTATAAAAGCGTTACGGAAGAGTGGTGATCTTTTTAGTACTTTATGTAGATGATATCTTGCTCATCGAAAACGATGTGAGGGTATTATCTATAGTTAAAGTATGGTTATCTGGGCAGTTCGATATGAAGGACTTGGGATAAGCCAGTCACATCTTTGGGATCAAGCTTGTGCGAGATCGAAAAACAAAGGATGTTAGGCTTATCACAAGCAAAGTATATCGATGATATCCTTGCTCGTTTTAGCATGCAGGATTCCAAGAAAGGGTTTCTCCCTTTCATGCATGGAATCACTCTATCCAAGGATCAGTGTTCTAAGACACCTGATGAGATAGAGAAGATGAAGGTGGTTCTTTATGCTTAGGCAGTAAGAAGCCTCATGTATGCTATGCTTTGTATTATACTCAAAATCTGTTTTGCTGTTAGCATGATTAGAAGATATCAGTCTAATCCAGGACAGGAGTATTGGACTACGGTAAAGAATATAATTAAGTACCTAAAAAGGACTAAGAATTATATATCAGTTTACCAGGCAGACAGTCTAGTACCTTCGGGGTACACAGACTGAGATTTTCAGTCAGACAAAGAGCTTATATTAGGAGACAACCTTGCAGATCCTTTACAAATAGCTTACCAGTTAAGACTTTTGATAGTCATGTAGAAGGCATTGGAGTCAGATGTATGGCAGTATAGTTTTGAGTATAAGTGGGAGATTGTTAGGGTTGGTATACTGAAAACTATTTTTTTAGTATTTAATTTTATTTAATAAAATTAATTTTTTATTTTATGATAATCTTTATGAGCAATGTAGGTATATTATTTCTTTGATAGATGTCTAATATTCTGTATAGTATTTAATCTAGTGTGCAGAGTACGGCTTACACACAGAATACTATATTTTAGGTTCTTGCAGCATATAAGTTTTATGTTCACAGTTTAGATAGAAATGGACATACCATCGATATGACTGTGGTACAGAGTTTTAGTAAATTTGTCTTGGTTACGGGGAACAGATAATAGCGTCGTCTATTGTTCTGATTCTCTGTGCTAGTACACTTTGTGTGTATTGAATGGGACATTTGGGTAAATAATTTTATACTGACTATATAAATTAATTCACACTCTAAGGTTATAATGAATAGTGCTTATCCCCTTAATCTTGAAATATTTATTGATTTTCATATATTTAATATTCGTTGTTTTGATTCATTAGAGGTGTGATCTTATATAGGTCTATATTTCCGGTGAGTTAGATAGCGGTATTATTTATAAAGAAAATATTAATTATTAACGGAATACATGTCCCGATAAATCAGAATTGACGATACCTCCTTAAGGATGCTTATAAGTTTTGACCGGACTAAACCCTACAAGTGGATTTGATTATCCGGCGGTCAAATAAATTAAGCAAAATGGCTTAAGAAATATCAAGATGTCGATTAAATTAAATTATCAGTAACTAAATTTCATTGGCGAGTATCAGAAATCTTAACGTGGGGAGAAATGGTAAGCATTTAATAACAGGAGCTCAATGCAATAAGGTTTTGAGATTATGGGTCAGAGTGCAATTATAGTTCTTTAGTGGTGTGAACTGTAATTCAGTGTTTTATGAAATTTGCAGAAATCGTTAGTAGGTATCTATGTTCCATTGGAAGACTTACTCATAATTACTCCCCGGGTCCTTGCTGTAGCCCTATATATATGCGAGTAGGCTGAACCAATTTGATATCATCTCATATATTGTTGATATATTATATTTTGTCTCTCAAGGCTAAATATATTTGGGTTCTGTCGGTACAACTTCTCGATAGTCCGTAGTCCACACTACGTTCGAGGATCGCATAAGGGAATACGGTAGAAGATCTGGCTGGAGTTTCAACTCGGAATCGAATCGTAGTTGAAGAATAGATCGACAAGAGGTATTCTTCTAAATTAACTTTGGTTGCACGGGTTTATTTTTTATTATTCAACGTCAAAATTTATATCTGAAGCTCGTTGCGGCGTTTACCTGTCCAGTTAAATTTTTACCAAAAATTGTTTACAAAAATAATGATCTTGGCAGTTTTGCCTCCAACAACTACTAGGGTCCGGACCGGGATGTTACAATCTACCCCGATTAAAAAAATTTCGTCCTCGAAATTTCATGCGAAAGGTTGTTAGCTCCGGACTGGGGTATTACACACGCAACACACGCCACACACACATCTTCACGGGTTTTTACCGTAGAACCAATATACGCCTCTCATTATACATCTTCACAGGTTCTCACTATAGAACCAATATACGCCCCACATTATGCATCTTCACGGGTTCTCACCGTAAGACCAATATACGCCCCACATTATACATCTTTAAAACCAGAGTTTTAATGCATAAAAACATGTACAAACCCCACATTTCACATAACGACATCACATGCCACACAACTCGTCACATAATTCGTCATCCACAAACCTCAGAGACCAACAAGCAGCAAAACAACTCCTAACCATGAAGGCCAGCTCCAAGCCTCCCACTACACGATTTTCATAAATGTTTTCATAAAACACTGTCTTTTCTCAAAACTCCCCTTTTTGAAAAGATTCAGAGACCCAAACACGTCAAGCACAGAATGATGTCTAAACACTACGATTAACAATCCCACATCATCCCCGAAGACGACAACAAGGCTAAAAACAAACCTCAAGGCCACAACATAACCAACTAAACCAAGGAAAGAAAAACAACCCACATAGGAGTTCAGTCAACTGAACTCCACCCTTCAATCGACTGAAAAGCTACTGAAATTTCATAAATTTTCCAGTGTATCAGGTCAGTCGACTGAACCCATAACTTCAGTCGACCGAACTCATACACTGTCCATTCAGTCGACTGGATCCCATACTTCAGTCGACTGAACTCTATAAAAAACCTTAGCACCATCGGAAAAACTTGAGAAAAACTATGTTTAAACCCAAATCAAAACAATCAAACTTGCATTCTATGATATCTATGAGCATATATAAGCCCACAAACTCGAAAGGAAACTGAAAAACACATCTAAAAACCTTTCGTCCAACCAAAAACACCCAAAACGAGTTTTAGAAACCAAAAACCCACTTTTACGAACATAAAATGATTTTTCATGCATTTTTAAATGGAAAAAACACATACAGTTACATGTAGCACCCCTTTAAGACATGAGAGTCTAGGATCCTACCTCGATGAGTCAAAAACTCGATGCCTCAAAAAATGAACCTCGTCAAAATGAGATTCCGTTTGGATGAATGCGTAGCCCTCGATGCCGATAACAAAGATCAGCTATCAGTGGTCAAAAATCAAGTCCCGGGCCCCTGAGAAGTTAGAGAGAAGGTAGAGGTTTCGTTTGAAAAAAGAAACTTAGCTTATAAGTTCGGAAAATATCTCCACCAAAATATCTAAGGCTTGATATTTATAGGCCATGAAAATCGCACCACAACGCCCAACGGCTCTGGTATCTAACCCCACATGCATTTCTAAGCCCGAACAGGCATAAAACGCATATAAGCATGCAATTCTAAAACGAAAATTAACACGTCAAAAAACACCGCAAAAAAGAAAACGTGTCAGGGTCTCACAACTTTACCCCCAATAAAAGAATTTCATCCCCGAAATTCAATACAAGGTCGAAAGGAAAAACAACCCCGTCGATTGAAATCAATACAAACACGAGTGGTGGTCAGCCAAACCATTCCTAGGATAAGGTCAAACAGGGTCATGCATTTTAAACAACGGCCAACTACCTCGAGATGCTGGATCTACCAACTCACCCCAACATCACATCCTTACCAACCGATGTCTCAACACAGCACCCACGGAGTCCATCACCAACTCCCAAACAGATGAAATGAAGAAATGCAATGCTCCTGCGTTGATAAGAATACTGGCCCAAAATTTGCACACCTAGAAAGTACCTCGGCTCACTGAAGGAATAATTACATCATCAGGCACGACCGGTGCATTGGAAGAACTTGGAGCAATGAGGGCATACACTTGGCCCTAAGTCATTCTAGTCTGCCTACAATAGCCCGAGACTATCGGCTGTCGTACCGACTAAACTGAAGTACCCCTATCTGTAACCTGGGAAGTTTAAACTGCAGGCTGCTATTATCAGTAATCTGGTTAACCCTGTATAGACAAACCCACCAGTGTGCCTACCGTACTCGGTGCACTGCCTCCCTAAGAACAGTTCCTGCAAATATGTCTTGATTGGTCACACCCAACACAAACTGGTAGTCCCCTCCCCTACGACTGAACTGGTACTAAACCCTGGGACTACCTCAACTATGGATCTTGGAACTGCCCTGGCAGTGGGCAATCTGGCACACGATGCCCAGGATGTCAACACCAATAACATCTAACCTCCCTCTACACTGGCCACCCAGACAAAGCCACCGATGGTGCTGGTGCAGAAAACTGCTGTGGTAATCCAGATGGATGAAAAAATCTATAGACCATTTTCTCTTCCTTAATTAAATATAAACATATGATCAACTTTCTCTCTCTTTACTTTCTTCTCCTTCAATTTCAATTTTATCTTAAAGAAAGAATGATTTATTATTATGCTTATAAAAAGACTATAAAAAGTAAAGATCAATTAAATATAAACACATGTATTATCACGCCCCAAACTCCGGGCCACGTGAAACACCCATAACAACCATACAAGATACCTAACCCGAGAATACACTCTCAATTTAAACTATACATGCATTGTATATATACGCCAAACGGAAACATTACACGGCTCCAATGCCTGAAAAACATATTATAAGCATACATGTAAAAAGCTAACAAAAAGGAAGACTACACTCTTCCGCCCTCTAGCACCTCTAGATCAACCAGCGTGACCTGTACCTTAAGAAAAATAAATCCCACACCGTGAGCCAAAACTCTGCAGATTCTAAACAACACATGCAGTATAAGCTAAACATGCTCGATAAACGAGGTGTAGTTTTTAACTCTCTTTCAAGCCATTAAAATAATTTGAAAACAGTTTTAGATCACGACTCACCAGAGCCAAAAAACCATTTTCACATGTAAGGGAAAGCGAGGATAAAAGCCATTTTTTGACTCATCAGAGCCTTGAAAACGATTCCAGTATTACGACTCCCGTAGGCCGTTAATACAGTATTTTGACTCCCGTAGGCCGATAATATAGTTTTTAGAAAATTAGTCTATCCGTCCCAATATGCAGTACATGCAATCCATGAACACATGCATCTTCGGGACCTCATTTCAGCCTTTAAATATCGCACACACACCCACACTCGTGCCTCATCAGGATCTCGTTTCAATCCGTCAGATATCGCACATACACCCGTGCAACCCACACAACGCACGCACCCTATGCAACACATATCTTCACGGACTTTCACCGTAGGACCGCAGCCTCAACTAATGCATCTTCTCGGACTTTCACCGAAGGACCGCAGCCCCCAATCGCACACACCGACTTTCACAGCCTACCTCATGCCCCGATTTTCGTAGCTTACCCATACACCGACTTTCACAGCCTACCTCATACACCCATACACGCACACGTGTATCATCAACTAGGATTTACATCTACTGGATAACAGATTCATCTAATCATTTCATACACATATGCAAACCTAAACCAAGAATTAAAGCATATAACCATGTATCAACACGACGTTCCACAAACCACATCACATGTCTATAAAACTCTAGATTTTAAGCATAAACCACGTTACTTATAACGATTGATATCACAACCACGTAATCCACTTACGTATTTCGTACATAAATAAACAGTTATAAATATGCACATAA
>JAULJZ010206625.1:0-19066 GCA_032270985.1 Heliamphora pulchella
GGAGCCCGTTTCGGCGTTTGCCCGTCCAGTTAATTTTTTACCGAAAATCGTTTTACAAAAATAATGATCTTGGCAGTCTTGCCTCCAACAGCTCAGGCTACGTCAGTTTACCTGATTGGTTAGAGGACAAGCCCCTTTGAACTCCTGAGCATGGAGGTTTGGTTACTCTCTCAACTTTATAGAGGTTCTTTGGCAAATCTTCTTAGGTGAGTAGGTCATTTCTTGGCTGAGACTTAGGTCATTTCGAGGAGCCGAGCTTTAGCAGGATTTTGTTATTTTGTGTTGGATGAGAAGTTCTTTTTGCTAGATTGTTGTATATGTTGGTATTTTCTATCCAAGCGGGTTGTGCGTGGGATATAGTTTTTTTGTTAGGTCCCGCCGTCGGTTTGGCGGGGGGGTTGGGTTTTCTGTGTTGTGGGAGATTTTTCTACTACTAGGCTTGAACACTATTCACTGTGGCGAAACCGCCACCTTTGCTGGCAGCCCCTTACTTCTCCAAGTGAGCTTAACATCTTCCTCGGTATCAAGTTCTCTGTCATACTGCAAAGTTTTTTTCTTACTGTTTTAACTCTTGCTATAGATCTGGCTGATGGAGAAGGTAAATCTTGTATAGAAGCCTCCTACTGACAGGCACAATGCCGTTGTTTTTCTTTACCGCCCGCGTTATCAAATATGTAACACTGAGGCATCTTGGCGACAGTATCTTTCTACTCTGACTGGCTCAGACATTACCTGGTAGTGTTCTTGGTAGCAAATTCCTGCTATGACTCTGACCACTATGGACCACCCTGGTGTTCTGCTGATTGGTCTGTGTCAAACTACTTTCTACTATCCTCGTAGGATCATGCGACAGTTCGGGCGAAGTCAGTTCATATCTCCCAGCATTCGAGATCGTCTGTTTTCTTCTGCACTGCGAGCTCCTTTTCTAGCATAGTATCTGGATGCCTGGCCTTCTCGTTCGCGTGCGGAGATGCAGGAGCTGCAATGCCCTGAACATTCTGCTGAATACAGGACATGGTTGACACAAGACAGGGAGAAGAAGGATAAAGAAGAGGGCAAACATGTGGCGAAAAAGAGGAGAATTTGAGAACCTCTGCTTTGTTTTGAAAATTCCACAGTTTTTCTTTTTTTTTGTAGAGTTAAGGACTTGCGTGCCCCTCCTTTTTATTCAAAACGTTGTAACTCTGATCGAAGTAAAAACTCCCACTTGATGTTTAAGATGGTTTAAATTTATCCATAGTTTTAATGACTTTATTATCATAATTCAAAAATTAATTTGCATTGGTCTTACTCAGATTCAAAGATGGCTAGAAAAACAAAGAATGTGGCCGAACTTCTTGGGAGAAGCTGCTTACATATCCCAAAAAGTTGAATCAAGCCTTAACGTAGTTCGGGCTCGATTTTCACTCGGGTATTGACGCTCTCCTTTTGTAATGCTCTAACTTTTGCCACGGTCGCCCTTTTGAGTTTTCGGCCTTGCGGGCTGCTCTAACTTTTGCCTGACTTGCCTTTTTAATTTTCAACTCAGCGAGCTTTTATTTTCCCCTGATTTTTACCTTAAGGATAGTATTTTTTGAGTTGATCGAGGTTAACTGGAGTGGAGAATGCATTGCCATCCAAGTCCATAATAATGACTGCACCACCGGTCATGATGGTTTTGATGAGAAACGGTCTGGACCAGTTTGGTTTGAATTTGCCCCTCGAGTCGAAGATAGGAGCTTTGATTTCCTTAAGGACCAAATCTCCTTCTCTAAGATCCCGGGTCTTAACCTTCTTATTGAACGCTCGGGCTATCCTCATTTGATAACCTTGTACATGAAACAGAGCCTGCAGCCTTCTCTCATCAAACAAGAGCAACTCTTCCATTTGATTCCTCTACCATTCTGCTTCTGGAATACTGGCCTCGGCCACTACTCTTAGTGAGGGGATTTCCACCTCAATGGGGAGTACGGCTTCCATCCCATACACTAGAGAGTATGGCGTTGTTCCTGTTGGGGTTCAGATTGACGTTCGGTATTCCCAAAGTGCGAATGGCCGGTGTTCTGGCCAATCCTTATGTGAGTTGATCATCTTTTGCAGAATTCTCTTAATGTTCTTGTTTGTTGCCTCGACTGCTCCATTGGTCTGCAACCGATATGGTGAGGACTTACGCGCCACTATTCGGTATTCTTCGAAAAGATCCAAGACCTTCCCTTGAAAATATGAGCCATTATCTAATATGACTTCGTGGGGAACTCCGTATCGGCAAATTATGTTTTGCTTAATAAACTTAGCAACATGGGTGGCTTTCAATACCAAGTAGGAGGCTACTTCTACCCATTTGGTGAAATAGTAAATGGCCACTAAGATAAACTCGTGTCCATTAGACGCCTTCGGTATTACTCTGCTAATCACATCGATGCCCCATACCGAGAATGACCATGGAAATGTCAAGTTGTATAGCTGAGACGGGGGAACATGCATAAGGTTTGCGAGAATCTGACACTTATGACACCTCCGCACAAACTGTATACAGTTTGTCTCAATATTCTTCCAAAAGTATCATTGCCGTAGGATTTTCTTGGCTAACATATTTCTGCTCATGTGTGGCCCACAAACTCCCGCGTGTATTTCTTTCATCAATTCTTGACATTCTTCAGTGTTTACAGACAGCATGTTGACCCCAGAATGTCCTTATTTGTACAGTCAACCACCACAAATGACAAACGGCACAGATAGTCGTCGTATTGCCTTTTTATCATTTTTACTGGCAAACTTGGGATATTCTCCTTTCTCTTCGAAGTACTGAATGTTAAAGTACCATGGAAGGTCGTCAGTGCTTTCTTCAATGGCGGCTGTTATCTCATATGCGGGCTTTCTTTTCTGCTCTATTATCAAATGTCTCATCCGAACTCTAGGTGGTATGTCAATCAAGGATGCTAGGGTGGCCAGTGCATCGGCAAACTTATTCGACAGTCTTGGCACATAGGTGAAGATCACTGAATCGAAGCATGGTATCAACTTTTCTAACTCCTGATGGTAGAGAATTAATGTCATGTCCCTGACCTTCCATTCTACTCTCGCTTGTGAAACCACCAGTGCTGAATCTCCGATCACTTCTAACTTTCTTGCCCCTAGTTCTAAAGCTGCCTCCAATCTGGCTAAACATGCTTTATACTCAGCCTGATTGTTGGTGACTTCAATATTGAGCTTTAGAGACAACGGGACATGTGATTCATCGGGAGTGACAAGAAGGACTTCTATTCCATAGCCATATTGATTAGATGCGCCATCAAAATATAGAGTCCACTTGTCATTCCCGACTTTCATCAGTTGTTCATCGAAAAACTGGAACTCTGTATCTTCATCTCCTTCAACTGGTTGATCGGCTAGAAATTCTGCCACTGCTCTGCCTTTAACTGACTTTCGGGTGACATATTGGAGATCAAACTTAGATAATAACAGCAACCATCGACCCAACCTTCCTGTTAGCACCAGCTTTTCGAATAGGTATTTCAACGGGTCCATCCAGGAGATGATATTCACTGTGAAAGATAGCATGTAATGCCTCAATTTTTGGGATGCCCAAACCAAGGCCCAACATGTCTTCTCTAGCAGTGTGTACCATATTTTCGACCTGGTCATCTTCTTGCTTAAGTAGTAAACGGCCTTTTCGATTCCAATTTCTCTTTCTTGTGCCAGCATATATCCCATAGCTGAATCGGTCACTGACAAATAGAGGATCAGTGGCCCATCAGGTTCGGGAGGAGCTAGAACAGGTGGATTTTGTAGGTACTGTCGTACGGTATTAAAGGTGTCTTGGCATTTCTGATCCCACTCAAACTTGACTCCCTTCTTTAGTAGGCAGAAGAGCGACTCACAGGTAGTTGTCAGCTTTGCGATGAACCGACTGATAAACTGGATTCTTCCTAGAAAGCCCCTGACTTCTCGCTCGGTCTTCAGAGGAGGTATTTCTAGAATTGCCTTGATCTTCGAAGGGTCGACTTCAATACCTCGCTGAGTGATCATGAACCCAAGCATTTTTCCAACAATAACCCCGAAGGCACACTTGTGTGGGTTGAGTCGCATCTTGTACTTTCGAATCCTTTCGAAGAACTTTTGCAGTACTGTGATGTGACCATCCTGATCCTTGGACTTGACTATCATATCGTCCGCGTATACTTTAACCTCCTTATGTATCATGTCATGTAGTAAGGTAGTGGCAGCCATTTGATAGGTTGCCTCTGCATTCTTCAGACCGAACGACATCACACGATAACAATAGATGCCCCAAGGCGTGGTGAACGTCGTCTTATCTCTGTCTTCGAGATCCATCAAAATCTGGTTGTATCTGGAGAAGCCATCCATAAATGACAGCAAGGCATACCCCGCTGTACTGTGTACTAGGACGTCGATGTGCAATAGTAGAAAATCAACCTTCGGGCTGGCCTTATTGAGGTCCCAAAAATCCACGCAGACTCGAATACGAATGTCCTTCTTTAAAACTGGCATTATATTGGCTACCCATTTCGGATACTCAGTTATCATTAGGAATCCAGCATTGATCTGTTTGGCAACTTCTTCTTTATTCTTCAGAGCCCACTCTGGTCGGATCCGTCTTAATTTTTGTTTGACCAGTTTAGCATCACGGTATAGGGGAATGTGGTGTTGGACAATATCATGATCAATTTCATACATATCTTCGTAAGACTAGGCAAATACATCTTTGAATTCTTTTAATAGAGTTATTAGTTGTTCTTGTTCAACTGAGGATAAAGAAGAACCGATTTAAACATTTTGCGGGCTGGTTTCATTACTCATATTTATTGATAAAGTTTCTTCAATTATTGGTTGGGTACGCATTTCTTCTTCTTTTTCTATTAAAAGTTTTATTTCTTCGGGGATATCCCTGTCGAGTTCAAAATCATCAGAAAGCGTATGAAATAAATCAAACAAAATAGAGTAACCGGAAACTTCGTTTATTTCATTAAGAATAGTGGGAATTACAAACTCAATGGTAAAAGCAGAGAGAGCAGCACCAACAGATGTGCCCTCAACTACAGACTCCGACTCAAATTCGGACACAAGATAGACGACCTGCTCATTACAAAACTCGATGGTCCAATCTTCATTTCTTTTGCAACAGCATTGATGATAAGCTTGGTGCAGTTGGCTGGCGCACTGAAACCCATCATGAAGTAGTCCGATTTGGTTATACGCAACTGAGCCATATTCTCATTGAACAGCACTCTCAGGTCAGCTTCATCGAGCTTGTCAACCTAGTCCTCTTGGAGGGTGAATATTGTCCTCTCCATGAATGGTTAAAACTGCCCCGTTCTTTATTAATTTTAGTTTTTGGTGAAGGGTAGATGGTACTGCCTAGATATTTGGGTCATGCAGCCACGGCCTACCCAGTAACAGATTGAAGGAGGCCGGCACATCTAGCACGTGGAACTCAACTGACGTCGCTAGTGGTCCCACTAAAACGGCAAACGACACCAGTCTTAGTACATCCCTTCTTGTGTTGTCATAAGCTCGCACCCCTTGATTGCAGAGAGTGAACTAGTCTGGCCTCATCCCTAAGCAGATGGCCATTCTCAATGGGCAAACGTTCAAGGCAGACCCATTATCAATGAGGGTTACCAGGAACCATTTTTCTAGGTACTTGACAATGATGTGAAGCGGCTTGTTGTGGCTTTTTCTTTCAGCGGGCAAATCCTTATCAGAAAAGGAAATGACTTTCGATTTGGTGGCTGGCAGAATAAGTTCAATAAGCTGCTCAGGGGTTGCATCTATCGAGACACTGGCCTTGTTTAACACCTTCAAAATAGCTTGTCTATGCTTTTGTGACGCCATCAACAAACCCCAGATACTGATGTTGGCCTGCGTCTTTTTCAACTATCTTAAAACAGCATCATCCTCCTCCTCTCGCTCTGTCTCTTTCCCTTTTTCACTTGGCTGTCCCTTCTCTAGCTAAGCTGGCTTAAAGTGTCGTCCACTTCTAGTTAGGTGTTCTCTGCCATCTTCGGGATCACATAATCTTGGCATCACATTATCAGTTTGTCTCACTTCGTCTATGTGCAAAGGGCTTTCAAACGCCCACAAATCGTTTAGGTCACTAACGGATGCCATTTCCCTTCTTTCCTCGTCATCTTTAATAGCCCATGTATTATCAACTTCTTCCTAGATGTCTTCTTCAATAAAATTCACTTGCTGTTCCTGGGTAAACCAGAAATTATTCCACTCGACCCCATCAGATTTCAACACAATCCTTACCAACCAATAGGATAGCATGTTGTCAACATGTACTTCTTCCTCAAAAAGTTGGGAAAGGGTGATTCCATCGAGTACATGGCCAAACCCATAAGACCGACTTGGGTAGTCCAATGGCCAGTCATTCTCTTCATTGTGCTCCTCCTCCTGTCGATAGACTTGGATTAGCGGTCGATACCATTCCCAGGCATTGTCATTCCATTCTTCCATCCTGTCTCGACTGTCTCTAATCATCATAAACGAGCATGCTGTCTAATCCTCGGTTATTAAAACATGAGGGGGTGGTAGGTGTGCTGAACAAATGTGCTGACTCGGGTCCTCCGATTCCCTCAGAGACATGTAATTTACCCCAGATTGCCTGGCATGATTTGGCAGTGGGTTGGTTGTGACATTTGGCTTTAGGGTGGCTGATGGAGGAGGGATCACTTTGTTGTCAATGAGATTCTGGATCTCATGTCGGAGCCTCATACATTTATTAGTTAAATGCCCATGACCCTGATGGAAGGCACAGTATTGAGAGGCATTGTATCTCGGGGGAAGCAGGTCGGGCACTGGCATGGGATCTAGTACCTTGATGAGTCCTTTTTCTACAAGACGGCTTAAGGCAGTGGATAATGGGATGTTGAGAGGGGTAAAAGTTCTTCACGGCCGTTGTTGCGTTTGCTGACCATCGCCTGATTGCTGAAGGTTGCTTGTTTAATGGGTGGAAGAAGAAGGGTTCAAAAGGTTCACCTCACCAGAACGGGATATGAGGTTGGTGGTAGCGGATTGGTTCTGGTTATTTGTGGGAAAAGTCCTTTTTGGTGGTTTCTGACTGAATTTTGTCTTCTTGATATCACCGGATTGGATAGCATCCTCAATTTGCACCCTAGCGTCGAACAACTGTTCAAAGGTGGAAAGTGATTGCAAGATGAGGTAGTGCTTTAACGGTGACTGCAAATTCTTAACCACAATCCTCACCTGTTCTTTCTCAGTGTGCCTGTTTGTCATTTTGGTGGCCTTACGCCTCCATCGGGTCAGGAAGTCGACAAAAGATTCTCTATTCTCCTGTCAGGTTGTTTCGAGCTCTCGGGTAGTTACATCTAGTTGGACATTATAACTATATTGGCTGATAAAAACCATTGTGATGTCTTCCCAAGTTTTGGTTTTAGCTACATTAAGGGAAAGAAACCATTTCTGGATTTTCCCAGAAAGAGATCGACGAAAGAGCTGAGCCTTCAACTCGTCATCAATCCCCATTGGCGACAGGGTACCAACATATATTCAGAGATGAATTCAGGGATCTCCGGTTCCGTTAAATTTTTTCATGTCCGGCATTTTAAATTTTTTCGATAATTTAGCATCTGGGAACAAACATAGTCCCCCTACATCTAACATGTATTTCTCAACTCCCTTGGCTTTCCTGAGGACCTTCTCCATTCGGTCGATCTTCTCAATCAATGCAGACTCTCTAGACTGCGCAGTGTTTTCCTCCTCGACTATCACTTGGTGAGGGTTCCGTGGTGGTGGTGGAACAACTTGCAGTCCATCGGGGACCTGGTTGTCATCCTAAAAGTCCTCTCCATTTTCATTCGTGTCATCTGGTTGTCCATTCGCAACAGGGATACGGGCCTGAATTGCCCAAATCTGTGCCTGACATTGCACTTGAGCCCGGGTTTGTTGCTCTATGGCTCTCTATATATCAGTAATCGCCCTCACTAGGGCTGCCAGATTCATCTCGTTTTCTGCCATTTCAGCTAACTTAGTCGGTTGTTTAAAAACCCTACAAAGTCTTCCTGTCACTAATCTTTCCTTGACACTCGTTGACTGTACTTTTCTCAGCCCAATGATAATCCCACAGAGAAACCTGAATTTCAAAAGCAAAATGACCAGTATCAGACACTTTTTGGGCAGATATTCTGACAGCAGATAGCAGATATCTCGGATTTCCAAAACAACAGATCATGAATAGATAACCATGGATGCTATAACAATGCCCCTGCCGGGCTCATATTGGCAGCATAACAACAGGATGACTCAAAAATCACTATAATGGCTGAAAAAGGGGATCAACTAAATTCCAGGGGGAAGGTTTACCTAAAACGGACAACACTCCGGCAAGAAAACAAAGCTATGCTGACCGGGCTGATTCGACCTAAAAATTTTAAGGAAAAATGGGCAACATGACGGTAAAGAGATAACTCTCACGGGTATGACAAGGGTTTGAAAAAAACGAGTTTATGTCGAGGGGGAGGGAACTAATGACCCAAAAAGAATCCGGAGGAGAGAGAAACTACCTTAGAAGTTAAGACGAAACACGGGCATGATGATGAAAAGAAAACTACGGTGTGAAAAATCGAACATGG
This sequence comes from Heliamphora pulchella, assembly GCA_032270985.1. NCBI lineage: Eukaryota > Viridiplantae > Streptophyta > Magnoliopsida > Ericales > Sarraceniaceae > Heliamphora > Heliamphora pulchella. The sequence continues at coordinate 8,598 of JAULJZ010206625.1, forward strand.
TGAAGAACGAAAACTCGGGTAAGAACCCGAAGGCAAAACTAATCTAATCAAAGGACAACAAGAAACTCGAGCCAAAATCGGGGAAGGAACTAATCTAATTCGAACAAACAATCCTAATAATATACAATCAAAACATACAATAAAGAAAAATACATAATCCTACTAGGGTTAGCAGCACCTAATTAGGGGGTTCTAAGTTCACTATATGCAAAAGGTCGATTTTGGTCAATTGAAAAGGGTACCTTCTAAATAGAGTCGGATATATACCTCCCATACCTGGAGTGGTGCAGGACATGGTTAAACAGTACACCCGAACCCTTTTACTGCACCTATGGTAGCGTACAGTCAGTAAGGGTTGCCCGTCTTCCCAACAATCCCCGAAACGGATTAACGTTCGGGGCATCAGGTCGACTAGGTAGGGGGTTTGAAGAACAATGCATATGCATGCGACAATGCAAATGAGAAATTTTACTAAGGACCAATGATGTTTTCAAGTCCAGTCTTCTTATTAGATTTTATAAACCAGTCCCCAGCGGAGTCGTCAGAAAATACTGTGGTATTGGAATTTAGGGATCAAAAATGAGGGAATTCAAAATATATTTTGAAAAATACTTTAACACCTTGAAAACCAAATTTTAAAAACCCATTTTTATTGAAAATAGAGTCGCCACTTAGTTTTTAAGAAAAACGAAGAAAAAAACAAAAATAGCTTACTGATCTTGAAAACTTTAACCAGAAAAAAAGGGTTCAGGGGCTAAGATATGAATCGGAAAAGGTGTTAGGCACCCCGTTGGCCCAACTGTAAGGTTGGCCTCTACTAATCATCATTAGTTCTTTAATAGAATTTCTCAAATGCATACAAATAAAGAATGTGGAGGCGAAGAGGGAACATACAAAATCAAATATAGAAAATACGTAGCATATGTACATAACACTCCAAATCAAAATAAATAAAGAGGTAAAATCCTAAGTCCAAAGGCATGCAACTTCTAACTAAAAGAATACATGGAACATATTCACACGCGATTTCACAAAAATAAACTAACTATCATGATTTGCCTAAAAGAACAAAATATACTAAAAGATACTAAAATTACCTAAATATGAATTTGCTACAAAAATAAGTTAAACTATTCTAAACATGCATTTAAAGAAAATAACCAAAACATGCATAAATATACATTAGATAGGCATTTAATACTAAATGTAAACATATATAAGAATTCTATATGAAAAGAAAACTTACTAACAAAAGAAAATAAGGGTTATATGAAAAAGAGAAATTAAAGGTTTAAAGAAAAAAAAAAATAAAAAAAAGTTTATGAAAGAAAAACATGCTATAATAAAAAGGTTAGACAATGTTCGTTTACTAAAAGAAAACTTAACTATTCACCTAACTATTCTCATTTTAAGAAAATTATATTTAAAGGTGAAAATTAGTTTAAATGACTTTTTATAATTTTTGGGTTTAATAAAGAGAAAGAAAGAAAAGATGAGATAAAATGTTATGAAAAGAAAATAAAATTTTAAAAGAAAGAAAATGAAGTTTTAAAAAAAAATAGGTACTAACATTAAAGAAAAAAAATACTAAAGTTAGTAAAGAGAAGATTAAAAGAAAAAAAAACGAAATTATAAGGAAATTTAAAGCTAGTGATAAAAGATAAGGAAAAAAAATAAAATGTTAGCAAAAGAAACTATATTAACATTAAAAGAAAGGAAAAAGATAGAAAATAAGAGTTAGAAAGAGAAGAAAATAAAATAGAATATTAGTATTAAAGAAATAAAAATGAGAAAAAAAACAAAAATGTTAAGCTTAAAAACAAAATAAAATGGAGCATTAAATTAGTGTTACAAGAAAAGAAAAAGAAAAAGAAATAAAATGCTATTAGAAGAAAATTAGACTAACTAAAAGAAAAAAAATAAAGAAAATGAATGCTAGAACCTTAAATTAGCATAAAAGAGAAGAAAAAGAGAAGAAATGAAACGCTAGAATTAAACGGGTATAATATTGATGATTATAACCATTTTAATATAAGTGTTTTGAATTACAACTATATTGATATTGTTTTGTCGTATCGTTTAATTATATTAGCACTGATTTGATGCATATATTAAAGAAAATGACAGTGTGCTTAGTGTGAATGTGTGAATTAAGCAACGGATTAAAGGATTAAACTAAATGAAAGCTATTAAATAAGGGTAAGATTAACTATGTAAATAAGAAGGAGTACTTGAATTGAAATTAAATGTAACCCGATCACCCCAAAAGAGAGAGAATAGGGTTAGAAGGACCTGAGATCCAAACAAGGTACCTGAATTGTGGAATCCTCAAGTCGGGAATGTACTTCAATGGGCCAATCCTCGGGTGGTGATCGAAGCAAGACTTCAACGTCAGTCGGAGGTTCGGCAGGGTTTCGACGTTGAAGCTCGGGATTGCTCGATATATCGGCAGAGTCTCTCTCACTCAAAATTCGTACTGAAAACGTACGCTAGGGTACGGTATTTATAGAATTCTTCAACCAATGAGATGTTGCCATGTTTTGGGACACGTCAGGCCATTTGAAGCTGGCGGTTGCCACAATGTAAGTTGGCGGTCGCCATGTTTGTGGAAGGTTCCACAAAGTTCTATAGCGGTCGCCACAATGGAAGTTGGCGGTCGCCATGTTGAAAGGTGGCGGTCGCCATTTTTGCCTAGAGTTTCTATAAAGTTCTATGGTGGGCACCATGATGAGAGTTGGTAGTCGCCTTACTTGGGCAGCAAGTTTTGATGGTTCGTTAAAATTTCATTGGTATGAAGACTTCGGGTTCAAATACCGAGCTTGGATCACTTCCCGAGGATCGTACGGAGGCACTAATCCACTTGTTTTTATCATCGGATTCGCCTAAGATTAGGCGGGGTCAAATTGGGGTGTCAACAAGTCCTCCCACATCTAACATGTACTCTTCGATCCCTTTAGCCTTTCTAAGGACCTTCTCCATCCGGTCGATCTTCTCAACCAATGTAGATTCTCTAGACTAAGAAGTATTTTCTTCCTCAACTTTCACCTGACGAGGAACCCGTGGTGGTGGTGGAACAACTTGCGGTCCATCGGGGACCTGATTGTCATCACAAAAGTCTTCTCCATTACCATTTGGGTCATCATGCTGTTCATTTGGTATTGGCAAACGGGCTTAAATTGCCCGAATCTGTGCCTGGCACTGACTCTAAGCCTGAGTTTGTTGCTCCACGGCCCCTGTATTTCAGTAATTGCTCTCATCAGAGCTGTTAAGTTCACCTCGTTCTCTGCCATTTTGGCTGACTATTCGGATATTCTACGGAGTCTACCTGTCACTGATCTTTTCCAGGCACGTGTTGACTGTACTTTTCTTGGCCCAATGGTAAACCCACAGAGAAACCTAGATCCCAAAAGTCAGGATAACCAGTATCAAATACCTCCCAGACAAGCATTCTGACGACAGATAGCAAATATCTCAGACACCCAAAATAGCAAATCACGAGTAGATAAACACGGAGACTGAAACAATGCCCCTGGCAGGCACAAACTGGCAGCATATCAACAGGACAACCCGGGATGACGGCTAAGGAGAAGATTAACTAACTTCGAAAGAGAAGGTTTATCTAAACGGACGGCACTCCGGTAAGAAAATAGAACTAGATTGAGAGGGCCGATTTGACCTAAAATTTTAAGAAAAAACAGGCAGCATAACGGTAAGGGGAAATAACTTATCTTTCAGAGGTATGACAAGGGTAGTCTAAACAAAGGCAGAGGAGAAACTAACAATCTAGGGAGAGCCCAAAAGAAAGAAAAACTATCTTAGAGGTTATAGAACGAAACACGAGCATGACCCTGAGAAAACTACGGTGTGGAAATCAAACATGGTGAAAAACAAAACCCCAGGTAAGAACCCGAAGGCAAAAAAAATACTAACATATTCAAAGGATAACGAAAAACCCGAGCCGAATCCCGGAAACGGAAGTAGCTTAAACCCGATCAAAGCAATCCTAACAATACGCAGGCCAAACATGCAATTAAGAAAAACACATAATCCTACTACGGTTAGTAGCACCTAATGGGGGGTTCTAAGTTCATTATATGCAAAAGGCAGATTTTGGTCAATCGAATAGGGTACCTTCTAAATAGAGCCGGGTATATACCTCACATTCCTAGAGTGGTGCAGGACATGGTCAAACAATACGCCCGAACTCTTTTACTGCACCTATGATAGCATACAGTCAGTAAGGGTTGCCCGTCTTCCCAACAATTCCTGAAATGGATGAACGTTCAAAGCATCGGGTCGACCAGGCAGGGGGGTTGAAGGAGAATGCACGTGCATGCGAAAATACAAATAAGAAATTCCTATTAAGAACCAATGATGTTTTCAAGTCTAACCATCTTATTTGATTTTATAAATCAGTCCCCAGCGGAGTCGCCAAAAAATACTGTGGCGTTGAAATTTTGGAGGTTTTGAAAAATGTTTCAAAAATATGGGATTCAAAAGATGTTTAGAAAATATTTTAACACCTTGAAAACTAAATTTTGAAAAACCCCCTTTTGTTGAAAATGGAGTCGCCACTTAGTTTTTGAGAAAAATTAAGAAAAACAAAAATAACTACTGATATTTAAAATATTTAACCAGAGAAAAAGGTTTGGGGGCTAAGGTACGAATTGGGGAAGGTGTTAGGCACCCCGTTTGCCCAATCATAAAGTTGGCATCTACTAATCATCATTGGTTCTGTAATAGAATTTCTCAAATGCATGCAAATAAAGAAAATTGAGGCAAATAGAGAACATCTGAAATCAAATATGAAAAATGTATAAGATATGTACATAACACTCCAAATTAGGATAAATAAAGGGATAAAATCATAATTTTTACGCATGTAATTTCTAACTAAAAGATACATGAAATACTCTCACATGCGATATTATTAAAACAACCTAAACTAACATGATTCAAATAAAAGAGCAAAAATATGCTAAAAGATGTTAAAAATGGACATGAACTTTGCTAATAATATTATCAAAATCCTAAACTAATTTGAACATGCTTTCGAATGGAATAAGCAAAACATTCACTAAAACTATTATGCATGTTATCAAATTGTATAAAAAAAGTAACTAAAATAAAAATAAAAATGGCAAAAGAATACCTAAAGATTAAAGAAAAAGAAAGAAAAAATTTACAAAAGAAAGCTAAAAATAAAAAGGTTAGAAAATACTATTAAACTAAAAAAAAGTTAGCTATTTACATTTTATACTTTAAAAGAGGTAAAAGAAAATAGAAGAAAAGAAAAGTAAAGAAAATTACTATAAGAGAAAATTTATACTAACATTTAAAAATGAAGATTAACTTAAAAGATCTTTTGTGATTTTTTTGGTTTAATAAAATGAAAGAAAAATAAGTTATATAAAAAAAATGGTGCTTTATACCAATATTAAGAGAAAAAAAATACTAATTAATACTAAAAGAGAAAGAAAATAGAATATTATAGGAAAATTTAAAGCTAGTGACAAAAGGGAAGAAAATGAAAATAAAGTATTAGCAAAAGAAACTACATTAGCATTAAAAAAAAGTTAGGAAAAGAACATTAAACTAAAATAAAACATTAGTATTGAAGAAAAGAAAATAGGACTTAAAGAGAAAAGAAAAGAAATTAAAGCTACACTAGATGGAAAAGAAAATAAAAAAACTAAAACAATGCTAAAAAAGAAAATTACACTACTATGAAGAAAAGAAAAGAAAATGAAAAATAAATGAAGGAATTTTAAACTTAATACTTAAAAGAAGAGGACATTAATATTACAAGAAAAGAAAAGAAAATAAATAAATAAATAAAATGCTAGAAAAATAAGAGAAATTAAATACAACTATTTAATTAAAATGTGAAATATAGTATTAATTACTACATTCACATAAATGTAAGTGCATTATTATAATAATTAATAACATTACTAAGTTGTAATTGCTAAGATATGTTAGCACTGATTTAATGAATTAAAGAAAAAGACAATGTGCTTAGTGTGGATATATAAACTAAGTAATTAATTAAAAAAAAATTGAACTAAATGAAGCAATCTAAACAATAAATAAGGCTAATTACACAAGCAAGAGAAATGCACGAATTAAAATTAAAAGTTAACCCGATCACTCCAATAGAGAGGAAATGGAGTTTAGAAGGATCGGGGATCCACACGAGGTACCAAGATTGCCGGAAAATTCTCAAGTCGAGAATGTGCTTCAACGGTCTACTCCTTAGGTGGTGATCCAAGCAAGGGTTGCAATGTAAATGTCGGAGGCTCGAATCTTGGTATTTCGGCCGGACTTCGGCGTCGGGACTCGAAATTGCTCGGCGACACGGCATAGCTTCTCTTACTAACCCTCCCACTCAAATTATGTCCTTCAAAACGTACCAGAGGGACGATATTTATAAAGTTCATCAACCAATGAGGTGCTGCCACGTTTTAGGGCATGTCAGTCCAATTGGAGTTGGCGGTCGCCATGTTTTGAAGAGTTCCACAAAGTTCAATGGCGGTCGCCACAATACAAGTTGGCGGTCGCTAGATTAGAGGTGGCGGTTGCCACTTTTTGTTAGGGTTTTCAAGAGGTTCTATTGACGGTCGCCGCAATGAACATGGCGGTCGCCTTACTTGGGCAGCAAGTTTTGATGGTTCGACGAAATTTATTTGGTTTGAAGGTTCTGGGTTTAAATACCGAGCTTGGATCACTTCTCGAGGATCTAACTGAAGCACTATTCTACCTGTTTTCATCATCGAATTCACCTAAGATTAGACGGGGTCAAATTGGGGTGTCTACAGATGGGTGTCATCTTAACGGGCCGTATGAGGGGGTTCTATTGGCTGCCATAGCATTGGATGGAAATAATGGTTTGTTTCCAACTGTCGTAGCTGTGGTTGAAAGTGAAAATAGAGAAAGTTGGAGTTTCTTCCTTGATCACTTGCACACTTCCATTGGAGAGGACTCAGATTCTAGACCTTTAGTTTTCATGTCCGACATGTAGAAGGTATACTTTCATGTTTACTACATTCTTTATTCACTTTAAACCAAAAGAAGTTATGTAATGTTTTCAATTGCTAACTATATCCTATACTTGAATGATGTGTTTGAATGATATTAGGGATTGGATCATTGCTGAGATTGTTCCAGAGGTTACTCATCGGCGATGTTGTCGCCATTTTTTCAACAATTTTAAAGCTAAATTTTCTAGTTTGTTGTTGAAAAAGTACTTTTGGCAAGCAGCTAGGGCATATAACCAGCTTGAATTCAATCAGGCAATAGAGAGAATTAAGTCTATTTCTACTGATGCATATAACTGGTTGTCTAACATACCTCCTTCTACATGGGCTAGGCACATGTTTGATGAGAGAGTGAAGAATGATCACATAACAAATAATCTAGCTGAATCATTCAACAATTGGGTGGGCCCTCTTAGATACAAACCAATTACAGCTATGCTTGAGGGGATTAGAACCAAATTGATGACAAGAATCCAACAACGGCGTGCAAGAGGTTCTTTGTGGAATGGTCAAGTAGGTCCCTATGTGAAAAAGAGGTTAATGAAGGCACAACATGAAGGTAGGAACTGTTCCCTACTGTTTGCAGGGAGGATGAATATGAAGTTATTGAGGAAGGTACAACTTCATATCAGATTAACTTGGATTCTAGGAGATGCACATGTAATGAGTGGCAGATTTCAGGCATCCCTTGTAGGCACGCTGCTGCTGCTGCCATTACACATAGGAGAGCCAATGTGGAAGATTATTGTGATACTTACTTTAAGAAGGAGGTGTACTTAAGATGTTATGGAGGCATTATTCATCCCATTTTGGATGAACGGATGTGGGCCTCTGTCGGTGGTGATCCTGTGGAGCCTCATCCACTGTGTCGTTTACCTGGTAGGCCGAGGAAAAATAGGAGGAGAGAAGCTGATGAGGGTGCGGCATGTATAAGTGCAAGTAAGAGATCATAAACATTGCGGTGTTCAATTTGCAAGAAATTTGGCCACAACAAACGATCCTGCCAAAGAGCACCAGTGGCGAGGGGACAGCAAAGCACTGCAGCACATGGCACTGGTTCTCAATGTGTCACACAATCCAGCAGTCAGAAACAACTTTCCACCAATAGGGGCAAGGGGAAGGGGAAGGGGAAGGTATGAATTGTTGAGTTTCTTTTAAAATTTAAACTTCAACATGTTGAGTTTGTTGGAATTGTTTGAATTTTCTCAAACATTGATGGTACTTGCCTTACAGGTTTAGGATGGTAAATCTATTAGTTTTTTTGGGAAAGTTTTTTGTGTATCGTTCATGGCGCAAGTTTCTTTTTAGCATTGGTGAGTTATTTGATTTAGATAACGTTGTAATGAATTATTGGAATTGTTTGAATTGTTTACTTACTTCAGTTATTTGCAGGTGTAAGATCATAGTATCTGCAGTTATCATCAAGATTCAATTTTTGGGGGAATCAGTTTTGTGGCAGTAAAAAAACATAATTGCTCTTTATATGATTTTGTTTATCTATCATAATATTGAGTGGAAAGTTTCTCATGGCTCCTGCATCAATATGAAGACACATGTTTCCTAGTTTTTTTTATAGCCTTCTGTAATAAGCCTTACTAAAAAAGCCTTATGATCTTCCCATGGGTTGATTAGTGAACACAGTTCAGGAATAATGGGAGAATATAAAAAGACTACAAGAGAAGGAGAAGAAGGTTCAAGAGGAAGACTAGGGTGACAGATTAGATGGCAACGACTTGGGAATACTTTTTAATGAAAAGATGGCCCAGCTGCAGGTGAATGATCAAGACTACTAAATGATGGGTTTCAGCACACCAATCGATTGTACCAAGCTCATTGTCAATGCAGCTGCAAAAGAGGTGAAGAATTGGACCATTGAGTCTTCTAATGTACACATTGTCTGTTCTGAGTCCAAGTTTGAGTCGAAGCCTGTAGTCGAGGGCACATCTGTTGATGCTTCTCTCCCTGCTTTTACTATCGAGTTTGTAATTCCCTCTGCTTTCAATGAAATGAACGAAATTTTGCTTACTCTGCTTTATCTGATCTATTTCATACGCTTTCTGACGATTTTGAATTCAACGAGGATATCCCCAAAGAAATAAAATTTTTAATAGAAAGAGAAGAATAAATGCAAGCTCAACCTATAACTGAGGAAACTTTGTCAATAGATTTGGGTAATGAAACTAACTCACAAAATGTGCAAATTGGTTCTTCTTCATCCTTAGTTGAACAAGAACAATTAATAATTTTATTAAAATAATTCAAAGATGTATTTGCATGGTCTTACGAGGATATGCCCATAATTGATCCTGACATTGTCTAACACCGTATCCCTCTATACCCTGATGCTAAATGGTCAAACAAAAATTAAGACGGATCTGGCCAGAATGGGCTTTGAAGATCAAAGAAGAAGTTGCCAAACAGATCAATGCAGGATTCCTCATGGTAACTGAGTATTCGAAATAGGTACCCAACATCGTGCCAGTTTTAAAGAAGGACGAACGTATCCGAGTCTGCGTGGATTTTCAAGATCTCAACAAGGCTAGCCCAAAAGACGATTTTTCACTACCACACATCGACGTCGTAGTAGACAGTATAGCGGGGCATCCCTTGCTATCATTCATGGATGGTTTCTCCAGATACAACCAAATTTTGAAGGATCCCGAGAATAGAGAAAAGACGATATTCACTACACCCTGGAGCACCTATTGTTATCGTGTGATGTTGTTTGGCTTAAAAAATACAAGGGCAACCTATTAAAGGGCTGCCACTACTTTACTGCATGACATGATACATAAGGAGGTCGAGGTGTATGTGAATGATATGATAGTCAAGTCAAAGGATCGGGATGGTCACATCACAGCACTGCGAAAGTTCTTTGAAAGGATTCGAAAATATAAGATGCTACTCAATCCACAAAAGTGCACTTTTGGAGTTACTGCCGAAAAAATACCCGGGTTTATGATCACGCAACGAGGCATTGAAGTTAATCCCTCAAAGATTAAAGTAATCTTGGAAATGCCTCCTCCAAGGACCGAACGAGAAGTTAGGGGCTATCTGGGTAAAATACAGTTTATCAGTCAATTCATCGCAAAACTGACAACTACCAGTGAGCCGCTCTTTCGTCTGCTAAAGAAAGGCGCCAAGTTTGAATGGGATCAAAAATGTCAAGATGCCTTTGACGCCGTACGACAGTACTTGCAAAATCCTCCTGTTCTAGCTCCTCCCGAACCTAATAGGCCACTGATCCTCTACTTATCAGTGACTGATTCAGCTATGGGATGTATGCTGCCATAGGAAAGTGAAACTGGAATCAAAAAGGCTATCTACTACTTAAGCAAGAAGATGACGGAATCAGAAATACGGTACACACCACTGGAAAAGACATGTTGGGCCTTGGTTTGGGCTTCCTGAAAACTGAGGCATTACATGCTA
>JAULJZ010206636.1:0-10283 GCA_032270985.1 Heliamphora pulchella
AACCAAACAAAATTTATGTTAAAGCGACGACTTTGAATATCGATTTCTCATTCACCTCTTATCGGATTTGAGCAAATAAATATACGTCGTTCATCTCCTCGCGAAGGAGAACGCGTAGCACCTCGGACCCAGCTCAAAAGACGGATGGATTCTACATTTATTTTAGCCCAAAGTTTGTCAAAAATAAAATTATTAAATCCAATTTTAACAAATGCAGAGGATAAAAAGAGAATAATGGAGAGAGAGAGAGAGAGAGAGAATAATTCGCAAACCTAGATTTGTTGTACACTGGAGAGGTGATCTCATGGCCAAGGGGAAGAAGGGAGAGAGAATAGTTTGGGGGGTTGTGATTTGAAACCAACGATCGGGTCAAGTAGGAAAATTGGGTTCAACCTGTTCAACCAATTGGTTAGACCCGTGACCCGTCATTCCTTGAAAATCAAATTAAAATATAATAACTTATTCAAAACCCCTTCAATTTTTTTTCATCAAATTTAAATTTGATAAAAGTTGAGTTAAAATTTAAATGCAACTCTTTCACCAAACATAAGGAGATTTGGCCCTTTTTACATAAAACTCCGGTCATAGTATTTACTTTTCATTTTGAAAAGAAACTAGAGATATTCTCAATATTTGTAAAAAATAACCAACTGTATAATAAGTTATCATTTTAATGAGTTAGAGTATATTAAAATATAATGAATTATAGTTATAAATTATAGTTATAGTAGTTATAAAGTTAAACATTTGTTTAGTAAATTATTATTCTTATGAATGATGATAAGTTGTCTTTTAAATCGCCAAATACCCCTGCTTTCCATTTGCCAATCAAATCCATTGTCAAAATTAGAAATGAACAAACAAAAGAAAATAAAAATAAAAAAGTAAGTGGATCTGACCCATTGAATTATGGCTGTATCCGCTATTGTGATATTCAAATTCGATAAAAATGAAATTGGACCGATTGTACCCTCCTTCGAATTTTGTTCCATTCATTTTCGAGGGGTTAGGTGGAATAGTAAGCCTCCGCCTCTCCTTTTTGGAGGGCATCGCCGAAGCCATCAATTAGTTGAGGGTACCGATCAATTATATGATGGAACCGGGTGTTGATCTGGAGTTGCATTGGAGCCAACCCAATCAAGAAATCCTTTTAGGAAGAATAGAGGGCGAGCCAAAGCTTCCCAAAAATGAAGATCAGGGAAAGAGGGGGTGGCCCGAGAGCAGTGAAGCCTTGAGAGAGAGGTCACCAAGATGGGATGAAATGTTTAAAGATGAAGGAATGGAGTTTTTATATTTTTGTTTAAAGATGAAGAGATGGAGTTTTTATTTTTTTCATTAAAAATAGCTAAAATATATTTTGAGAATAAATTAAAAGTTTCTTTTAAAGATTTTGTGAAAGACTTGTTTTTGATAATTAGAGTGTGTAGTATTAAGCGAAGACTTTAACGAAAAAAAAATACTCAAATTTGATGAAAGGAAAGATAAAGGGTTAGAGATGAAGAAAGGAGTGATTCTAAATGCACACTTTTTTGTTGAACATCAACTTTATCAATTGAGTCGTCAATACTTGTGAGTGTTCAAAAAAAAAAATATCTACATTGAGAACTACAACTGAGCAAAAAAAAAAATTCTAAATGCACCTACTTTTACACCGACTTTATGCATTAGGATATTTATACACGAATGCATTAATAATTGTACAAATAGGTATTTGAAAAAGAAAAACATGTGCATTTAGAATCACCTGAGAAAGCAAGTTCCCTTTCTTTTATTTTTCACTGTACTCTTATATAAAATGTCAACCGTATCATGTTAACTATCACTTTCTAGGCAGTGTATAACAAAGTAATGAAAAAAATTCAATATCAATTCATTTTAAAGGTGGAGTCTACCACTTTTCATAAATACCAATATACTACACAAATATCTATACATTTTTTATCTATTATCTACCACTTAATAGGCAATAATTAATATATTCCTTGTTAATTTACTATTTTACCCTTTTCAAAACAATTCTCTCCCCACCTCCATCTTTAATCAATTCATCTTTCTGTTCTTTACATTGACCCAACTGGATCATCCCTTATCCCTCCTCCATCTTAATGAATGTCGCTATCATGGCCAAACTCGATTGGAGGAGGACAGAGTTGACAATTTTTACTATCCCACTCCGCACATTTTTGTCTCATTATATATAGTTTTTTATGCCCCCAATGACAAACGAAGTGGAGACGATTTTATTTTCCTGCCTCACTCCCAATTGTATAAAATAAATATTTTTTAAAATATAAATATATGTATAACGTTTGATTTTTATAAATATAATTAACACAAATATTATATTTATTACTTAATTTTTATCTCCGCTTTCTATATTTTGTATTTTTAATTCTATTGATTCATCAAGACATCAACTACTATTTATTTATTCAATTCTTATTAGTATTATTCTCTTCAAGCCTATAAACTATCCTTCAAATATTCCGCCCTCGCCCTACTGTTTTCTTGAATTTTTTTTTTTGTCCTGATCGAATAGGGAATGAGAATAGAAAATCCTAAATCCATTCCGACTTGCCCATTGCTATCTCTATTGGGGGAATTGAGAGAGAGAGAGAGAGAGAGAGAGAGAGGGGAAGGGAGAAAATGGTGGTGTCATTAAGGCCACAAGGTTAGTTTAGTCATTTTACTATCAATTGTTTTATGAAATATAAAATACGGAAAATGATCTTTATTTAATAGTGAAATGCAACAAGAATTATTCGCAATAAGGCTACATGTCTATAAAAATTGTTTATAAAATTATTTATAATTCAAAATAGTTCAGAATCACTTGGAGTGTGGTCCACATCACAAATAATTCAAGCTAAATCATTCGTTTTATATTATAAAATATTTTATAAATGATTTTTATGAATCCTTAACATGTTTGAATTATTTGTGTTGATGGTGTGAGCCCACCAACATTGCAGAAAAGTTGGTACATAAATTTTTATAAATGTCTTTGTATTTTTATTAGAAACTTTATAAGGAGGTCAAGTGTAATTTACTTTTTATTTTTCTAGAAAAAGCTCAATTAAATTATGGACAGTATTTCCATCAAGAAAAAGAAATTACAGACTACTACTAAATTGATTAATTTCAAGTAAGAGACTGCTCAAAGCATAACAAGTTGAGTTTTTATCAATTTTTCTTTTAACCAAAATTAATTATAAAGAATATCAACATCACAGTTGGATACAGAACTAAAGCCTCATTTGGCAACTTGACTTTAAGTTAAGTTTTTTGTTTAAAGTCAATTTGAGCCAAATAAACAAAAAGTTTGTTCGGTAAATTGTAGAGGTGACTTTAAGCCAACAGGCAATAAGTCAAAAAAATTGACTTAAAGTGGCTTTAAGGCAAAAGACAAAAAATTTGGCTTAAAGTTATTATAATTTTTTAAAATTTATTTATAGATAATTTTATATTCAATATAAATCTTATTTAATAGATTTTGACGAGTAAATTTTAAAAATATAAATTTTATAAAAAAATATGTGTATAATAAAATTTATAATATTTTTAAAAAATATATTAAAAAAATTATATAAAAAGAAAAAGGACTAAAAAGCTAAAAGCCTTTGAGTTGCCAAACGAAACTTTTTTGACTTTTTTGACTTTTTTGACTTTTAAGCAAAAAGGCAAAAAGGCAAAAAAGCAAAAAGTCTAATTTAAAGCAGTCTTAAATCCGGTTGCCAAACGAGGCCTAAATCATGTTTCTCACTTAAATTTGATTGAATTAAATTTTTCGTAAGGTTAATTAAGGTGATAGTTCAAAGTATAATGGTAATTATACCAATGTGAATGAGCAATTGCATTGCACTCTTAAGTTACATTTGGGTATTCAGTATTGAACTTCTGAAGGGAAAGGAAAATGAAAGCTAAATGACAAGAAAAGAAAATAAAGTAAAAAACAAATAAAAAATTAAATTTCCATACAGGGCATTGTGCTGTTCATATGATTTTCATATTCCTATGACTCCCATTTATCATTGCATAAGCTCTAAGCCGATGAACTAGTGTGACGATACTTAAAGACATCAATTAAGTGCATGAAACTCTCGCAATAACACACAAACACGAAAAAAGTGAAAGATGCATTGCCAAACTTGAATCCAAAGAGCTTGAGTGACAATACCTTACAAAAAAAGATCCACTGTACCAACTCAATAGTTTTTCCAAATTATCATCAAAAGACAGAAGCTAAGACAGGCAGTCTTCTATCACACAAAAGGACCTTATCATCATTAACATCCAACAGATTTGAAATATACAAATCCAGATAACCACAAGGCATGAAACACACAAGAAATGAACCTAAAGACAGAGAGCACAATTTAATTCTTTTTTTTTTTAATTAAATTGTTTTCATGCATAAAGAAGGACATGAATTCATATGTTGGCCTTTAGGCTTTAAAGTATATAAATAACGTAATAGTAGCAACCCAAGCCACTTTAGGCCCAAGAGTTCAAGACTCGCAATTAGAATCCATGGTCCATTTGTATGCTTATAACTCTTAAGGCCCAATATGCATCTAATTTAAAGCTCAAAGATAGGCTCAAAAATCCCTTTTTGTCTTCTCTACTTGGGCCCAAATCAAACACCCTCATGCAAGTATATATATATATATATATATATATAGCACACAAGCCTTAAATTTCATAGTTATATTAGCTTCGTTCGCACCAAAATAGGGGTTTACATATAATAATAAGCCAGTTTTTAAGTTCAAAATTAGTCAAATTAAACTTGGTAGTTATCTTTTGCTATGTTTGATTTTCTATAATTTTATTTTATTTTATTTTCTGGATTGTTTGGGGAGTAAAATAGAAATGTGTTCTAATTTGGAGGGTAAAGTGAATGGGTTTACTCTCCAAATTTACAATGGCACACGCACTTTAGGCTTGCTTGAGGAATACATGTATCAGGATCAAACTTTTGTGTTCTCATTAGTGCTTTATCATTAACAAGATATTATTTTTTAAACTTTCGCATATCTTGTTAACAGAGAGTTATATATATACACCAAATTAAATATATATAGTTGCATTGGCACACTTAAAATGGGGATAAGATTTCCTCTGAGTCAGTCCTTCAATTCATCCCATGTCTATGACCAAATGCTTTCTAATTAATGTACCAAAGCTCCAAGCCTCCAGAAAGTGATTGGAGCTAATGGCACCTTCAATATGGCCAGTGGAGAAGTCTAATTTTTTCCACTCTCCATATACATTTTTTGGGTGATAACAAAATGGAAGTTTTTCAGCATAACAATTGAAAATCTCTTTTAAACTTTTTATTCTGCAATTAAACCCAAAGGGCATTTGGAACTCCAAAATAAATTCCAAGACCAAGCGAAAAAAGAAAAGAGTAAATTCTGTCATAGTTATATCCTTTCATGGGTGCCTTAAGGCCGAGTGTTGCACAGGCATTCATAAGCATCATGCCACACATTCTAAAGGGGGGTTTGGTCCAGCTAAAATTGTGATATATGTATTCCTCAAAATTGTGATATATGTATTCCTCCATCAGTTCCTCAAAGCACGAGTGTTGCATAGGCATTCATAACGATCATGTTAAACTTGACCGAGGGTGTTTGATATAATTATTCCTCAAAACTGTGATATATGTATTTGCAAGGGCAATGTTATTTCAGAGACCTCTAATCATAGTTATATAATTATGACAGGAACAATATTATAATAACTAATAAGAACTCATATTCCAGAAGATTAGAATTAGAAGAAGTGAAGAAGACAGTACGAACTAAGAAGTAAGAATAAAGAACTCACCCCTTGGTGAGAACTGAGAAGCAGCAGAAGCTTCGGCCAGAGACAGAGAGAAAAGAAGCGGCGACGTCGCAGCGACTGGCGAGCAGGCGGAGCAGCGGCGGCGACCAACCAGCGGCGGCAAGCGAGATGAACAGAATCGGAGACGTTGGGACTCGAACGATCGGAGGGCGAGCGAGAGCGGCGGCCAGTGGACGAGGGAGATGAATAGACAAATCAATTTTCCGTTCGTTTTGAGAGGGGCAAGGGCAATCTGAAAAGAAAGAGAAGCGACGGGCGACGAGCGCCAGGTAGAAATACCGCGCAACTCGCAAGAGACATCAAAGAAGATTGGGAAAATTACTGAAACACGCCTATACTGTTCTTGTATATCATTCTCTTAACTTCCGAATTAAAATTTGTATAAAATGACTTCTTACACTATTTATTTGTATTACTTTATTATCTTTTATTAAGGGGTATTCTTATAATTTTAATTAATAATTAAATAGACAAAGTGATACAAATAAATAGTTAAGAGGTCACTTTATACGAATTTTTAATTCAAAAAATTAAGTAATAAACGAAAATAATATAAGGGATGTTTCTATAATTTTTTCAAAAAAATTTGTCTTGGAATGGTTCAGAGCTACGATGCCGTTTGGAATAATTGCTTAATTGCTTATTTTTATTTTTAATTATTTAGTTTTTTTTTAGTCTTATTGTGAAGTATCTAAAGGGTAATTTTTTTTATTAAAATATAAAAAATATAAAAATAAGTTAAAGTTAAATTTTATGTTGCTTATTTCTATTTTTATTGAACTTTTTTTATATTTTTATCATAAATTTGTATTTTTTCAATTCATCTAATTGAAATGATTCAAAAAATTTAAAAAGTTAGTCAAAAGATATAAAAAAAAAAGTTCAAAATGTCAAAAAAATTAAATAAAATCTGTGAAGTTTAGCCCAAATAGGATCAATGTCGGAATACAAATGGGAATAAGAGGTCTCATTCTCATTCTTTGTTTGCTAAGAGCGAGATGGGTGAAAAAATCAAAAAATAGCGGCCGGGGTGAGAGGCAAAAATATATTGAGGATATTCTATAACCTTTTGAGTAAGGTTAATTAAGGAGATAGTTCAAAATATTATGGTAATTATACAAATGTGAATGAGCAATTGCACTGCACTTAAGTTACATTTGGGTATTCAGTACTGAACTTGTGAAGGGAAAGGAAAATGAAAGCTGAATGACAAGAAAAGAAAATAAAGTAAAAATAAAAAATAAAGAAAAATAAACTTCCATACAGGGCATTGTGATGTTCATTTGATTTTCATATTCCTATGACTCCCATTTATCATTGCATAAGCTCTAAGCCGTTGAACTAGAGTGACGATACTTAAAAAAGGCAATTAAGTGTATGAAACTATCGCAATAATACTTGAACACAAAAAAAAGTGAAAGATGCATTGGCAAGCTTGAATCCAAAGAGCTTGAGTGACAATTACAAAAAAAGATCCGGCTTGCAAAACTCTGCATGAAACTCTCACAATAGCACACGAACACGAAAAAAGTAAAAATACAATGGCAAGCTTGAATCCAAAGAGCTTGAGTGACACTACCTTAAAAAAAGAGATCCAATGCACAAAACTCCCACTAGAGCATGGTATGAAATAGGACAAGATGTACGTAGTCTTATTCTTATTTAGAGAAGGTGATTTCGTGACTCAAACTCGTGTCACCTAAAATGATAATAGTTAGCATAAGTGACAGGACACGAGTATGTATTTCCAAACTCCAAATAACATCCTCTCTTTTTTGCTACTTGTTCTCCACAAGCTATTTCCAACCTTTGAGAATGGATCCCCTTGCTCAAAACTACGAGGGGATTCTCTCAAGATCTCCGAAGCGATAGGACAAAAAAAGTGGCAATCAATGGGGAAGACTCAGAATCACCCAACTCCACCTACCATTATCACTATTTATTGCTAACACAATTCCCAAATGAAATGAAATTAGGAAAATATAACCAAGTTTCAAGGGTTCAAATCTTATCAAAAGCAAGTTATGAGAGTGTGTGCGTGCGTATTTGCCAATTATATATATTGATAAGCAACCCAGAAAATGAGTATCAACAAGTAGTTTGAATAGCTAGAGAACAAGGCTATACCCACAAAAGGTAGGTCTCACAATTGCTTAAGCATCTCATATTTTTGCATACCCTTGTGCATAAACTTTAAGAGTGAGCTTTACTCTTAATTGGAGTGTGACCCCTCCTCATACCAACTCAATATTTCTTCCGAATTATCATCCAAAGACAAAGCTGAAGGAAAGGCAGTCTTCTATCACAAAAAAGTACGTTCTCATCATTAACATCCAACAGATTTGAAATATACAGATCATTAACGTCATCTATTTTTACATGTCAACTAAAATCATTAACATCCAATAGATTTGAAATATACAGATCTAGAAAAGCACAAGGCATAAAACACGCAAGAAATGAACCTAAAAACAGAGACCACTATTTAGATAAACCATGATTTTCATGAATAGATGAATTTATCTATTTTCGTTCCAATTGTGCTGGATTTACATACTTGAACAGAAGGAAAGCTATATTGCGTGACCATTAAATGACCCCCGGGAATCCCAGAAATTTAAAAACCAAAAAGTAAAACAGGAGAAATAAATACTCCAGATATGATCCAGGTCTAAAAGGGTATGGGCTGTCTATCCGGCCACGATTCTATCTTTTCAAAGTACTTCACTGGCACAACACCGTCAAAACCTTCAGTCAAGATCACCTTGTTGTCCGAAATATAGAGTTTCATTCCCTCTGAAAATGATCGAGTAAAACATAGGAAAAGGTATCAGACTTCCACTGTAAAAGGGGATACGTGTTCCAATTGTGAATTCCAAAATAATCAAATTCATTTCCAGTTTGGTTGATATACCTTCCAAAGCTTTTCTTACATCGAGAAAGATCAATACATTCACATCCCGTCTCATACCTGGAAGTTACAAAAAATGTAATGGTCAGAAATTAGCAACATTACACAAGTTAATGAATTTAAATGATTTTTCTGTCCCTCTCTATATAATATTCACAATCTTAACTGTCTCACTCTAACCTTTGTCGAGCTCTTTGAACATTTAAAGATTAACCATGTCCACAGAAGGATACAAGAAATGCAAGCATTTGAATAAACCCCAACCTTAATGGTGTTTCAACTAATTCCCACTTAGAAAGAGCATGTGAGGCACAGTGGCGACTCTAGAATCTTTCGTTGATGGGGTCATTCACTAACTTAGTTTAATTTGCAACAATGATTTATTGACGTATTCATAAAAAACTAAATGTAAATAAGATATTTGATTAAGATATAAGTTGATTCGTTAGCTTATTCATAATATCAATTATTTCATTATTTGGAATAATAATTGGCTTTTGCTTCTCTCTCCAAATGGCTATTAGGCCCTAAAGTGCTATTGTATCATAATTTGTGCTTGAAAATAACATTTCAAATTGAGAGTTATTCTGTCATTTTGCTCACCCATAATGCCCTTAGAGTTCCAAACCCACTGAGAGAATGAATTGCTTATGGTACTTGGCTTAAGCTAACTTTTATCCTAAACCTTAGTGGCTTATCTAATAGCTTACAACAATAAACTAAATGCAAGCTAGGCATTAATTACTTGTTTTATAGGATAATAAACTTTGCAATAATTAACAATTAATTATATTGATTCATAAAGAATTATACAGTGCTCCTACTTTGTTAGGGTCAACTACATTTTTCTAGTGGGTTCGTTTATACACCAATTCAAGTACCATTAGGCTACTAGTGAAATGGGGACAGTTGACTCCACAATTAGAATATTAGTGTCGCCACTAGCTGAGCATCTAACATAGTCAAAGGATGTCATTACATATTTGAAGAATGTCATAAGCAATGACATCATCATCCAGCATATTACCACTAATTACTTCACCATCCATTGGCAAGCCACAAGAGAAGTGAACGTGCAGTCTTTTCATTCGTTTGAGACCTTGCTCCAAGATTGATTCCAGAAACTTCTTATAGGTTCCATGCACGCACACTGCCCGCCACCACAAAACAAAAGCAAATGAAGCAAACATAGATGCAGTATGCTAAAATAGAAAAGTGACATCTCCAAACAGTAACTGTAAAAGACTTGAAACTATCTTCACCTTGAATTTCTTCAGCTGAAAGGATTGGTTTTAATAGACTTTCAGTTTCTACAGTCTGCCAAGCACATAAAAAATCAAATTGTTAGATTATACAGCTTGGCTAAATGCTCAAACCCAACATTATATTCCAATTTATTCAATACAAGCGTTGGGACACCGTTCTGCCAAGTCGTTTTATGAAGGAATGGCTAAATTTTCCAAAGGTATCAAATTAGATTTGAGCCAATTCAGCCATATAACGGACTATATTTTGGCCATTT
>JAULJZ010206676.1:0-19064 GCA_032270985.1 Heliamphora pulchella
CAAGTGAAAACACATTTTTTCTGTTTCTTAAAATTTTGTAACTTTTGCAAACTGTTTCCAGTTTTTTGAAAACAAAAATAATTACCAAACATATTTTCGTTTACAGTTTACGAAAAATTTTAAAACAAAAAACATAAACATTACTAAATGGCACCCTAAGGTTTTGTTTTGCTTTGTTTTTTTCCCCAATGTTCTGGATCTCTCAAATCCCATGATGGAAGTTTTGTTCTTACCTCCACTAGCAAATTTGTTCACAAGCCTTGTTTTGTTTGCTTACTAGTAGATTTTATTTATTTATTTATTTATTTTGTTTGAGAATGGGGCGGGGATGGGGCAGTATAAAAAAAAATCTATCAGAGAATGGGTTGAGGTTGGAGAAGCGTGGCTACAATTGGGAACGGGAATAGAAAAAGTTAAACATGCTCTCACCCCATTGCCATCCTATGTAATAGGACAATTATTTATTAGTTTCGTAGCAGCATGCGACATTATTTAAATAATACTCTAATTCAATGGCATTACAAAAAATACTATAGAACTCATCTTTATTAACTAAATGCATGACAAATGAATAATCCACTTAATGTATATCGAGTTTTGTCATTTGACAAAAGTAATACATAGGTAATGGTGTAATGCACGCAACATTTCGAAATAGCTAATAATTTTTCTTTGTAGTAGGAACATGATCTCTAAATTATGCGTATTGAAAGATTAGTTTAGTGGGTCAGTATTGTCTTAATCATAACATTTTTCGTTGCGTTATTAAATAAGAGCAACATAGATGTCGCATGATATTAGAAAACTAGTGAGTAATTCCATAAGATAACCACTCAATCTGAATTTATCAAAATGATTTATACCTCACATCTCAAACAGTTAAATCTGAACCATTCATTTTAAACTATGATTCAAAAAAAGTTCTTGCTCAAAATTGTGTTTGTTACGGATTTTGACATCGGTCTTATTCGTTTTTAATTTAGTAAATCTATGACAAATGATTATTCAAATTATTTATTTTATTCATTAATATTTTGACACTTGTTGTATTCGAGTTTTAGTGTTAATATTGCAGGGCCACGCAAAATGAGTAAAAAATATCAAAAAATAGCCCGTGGTGTTAGATCGCCCGATAGACCGCTCGAGCGGTCCATTGCACCTCTCAGTATCTCAGACTCTGCAATAAATTACAGCAAGTAAGTCTTCACAGCTCGAGCGGTCCGTACGCACGACAGATTATAAAGTGCAACAGCAGCTAAGTTTTTGGCAGGCAACTATAAATAGGACAGCTAGGGTTACATATTTGGGAGCCTTATTATTATATTCAGAATTCCTAACCGCTAGAGAGCTTCTCACATTATTCGACATACTCGCAAGTCAGTCTACAACTTGATGAATATTTAGCTTCCGCGCAATTTAATCCATTATCAAGAATTCAAACCTTCAACGATCTGTTCGTGTTCGTGGAGTCGCTTGAGCAAATTCTGAAGTGTTGAAGTCTGGTGAAAGATTTCGTTAGTATTGAAGTTCGGTGGTGGGTTCCAGCGGCGGTCAAGCACAGAAGTTGGTGTACGTGAATTCGGTAGAAGTAAGCTTTCAAATATTTAGTTGTGCGTGCAACGTCGGTTTGTAAGATTTTCTTATAACCAACGATATTATAGTGCTTGATTTCCTAGACCCATAGTGGTCTCGTGATTTTTACCCGATTTGAAATTTTTTACGTAAAAATCACTGTCTCATGTGTGATTGTGATTGTTTATATTCTCTACTTGTGTGTTTAGTGATTTAGGTTTATTTGCAACGTTTAGCTTATTTAAAAAAATTGATTAGTGCAAATCAGTCTACAACTAGAGTTTTTCAATTGGTATCAGAGCAGGTCAAAAAAAAAATTTTGTAATTTTTTTTTTGTGATTCATGAACTAATTTGCAATAAATAAATTTTTCTAGAGAAAGTGCATCGACCGTTAGACCACCACTTCTTGACGGCCATAATTACCCATTTTGAAAAGTTAGGATGAGAGCCTTTTTGAAATTTATTGACTAAAGAGTTTAAATTTCCGTTGTTGAGGGTTATAAGCCTCCCACCAATGTTGTTGATTGAGAAATCGTCCCTAAACCCGTGACTAAATGAGACAGAGCTAATTTTGAGGATGTAGGCTGGAATAACAAAACCATAAATGATATCTTTAGTGGAGTCACACAAGATGTGTTTCGTAGAACTAGTACGTGTGACTTAGCTAAATAAACATGGGATATTCTTCAAATCACTCACGAAGAAACTGATACCGTAAAAATCTCAAAACGTTAACGTCTCACAACTAATTTTAAAACTCTGCGCATGAAAGACGATGAAAATTTTGATGATTTTTACGCAAAATTAAGTGATATTGCGAATGCCTCATTTAATCTTGGTGAAAAAACTTCGACTTCTAAAATCGTTCGAAAAATTCTTAGATCGTTACCTGAATGTTTCTAACAAAAAGTCACAGCAGTAGAATAGAGTAAAGATATTGATTCTATTTCTGTTGAAGATTTAGTTAGAAACTTACAAACCTATGAGCTAAATTTTCAAAACAAAAAGGTTTCAAAAAATTTGGCATTCTCTTCAGCTCAAGGTTCTGCAAGTAACTTTGATTATGATTTAAACCTTGAGATAATAGTTATTTTTGTGAAAAAATTTAAAAATTTTTTAAAAATTAAAAAGTCTAATCATGAGGAAAAATCACAAAAGAAGCACAGTAAAGATAAAACTAAAAATATGCCCAATTTTATTAAAAAAGGGTCGCAAGGCTAAATTTTTAAAATCTAATACTATGAATGCAAATGATATGGACATATGGCTAAAGAATGCCCGAACCTTCTTAGAAAAAAATAAAAAGAATTCACAGTCACTTATGCTGACGAGAGTGAACTTAATACGAGTGATGAGAAGGAACCTGATTATGATGATGGTGACATTGTAACTTTTGTTGCTTCTGTTCATGAGGAATCAGTTAAGTTTGAAAGTAAAGAGTCTATAAATGATGCTGAAAAAGAGAATGGTGAAAAGGGTAGTGAGTCTGAGGATGATGAAATTCTCCAACAAGCTTATGATAAGTTGTATGATGAGAGTTATTTGTTAACTAAGCACAATTCTAAACTTGTTAAAAATTCAAATTGTGTGAAAAAAGAGAATGAAAGTGTCAAGTAAGAGCTAACTGAAACTTAAGCTCTTGTAAGAAAATTAAAATCTGATAGGCAGACATTGTGTAAAAAACTTGCCCTGTGTGAAAAAGAAAGAAGTAACTTGTTTGAGTTGAGTCAGACAAAAATAACCAGACTAACTGAACTTGAAAAAGAACTGTGTGCTTGTATTAATTCTAAGAAAGAGCCTGAAAGTAAATTTGTTAAACTAAAAATTGACTGTTTGAATGCTCAAGCTACTTTCAAGAAATTAAATACAAGTATTAAGATTTTGGATGACATGCTTGGGATACAGAAGGCTGTGATAGATAGGTGTGGACTAGGTTTTGTTGGTGCTTCTTCAAGCAAGTCAACAAAAAAAAAAAAGAAAAAGTCGGTCAACCAACTCAAGTTAAGTTCACACTAAGGTTTGTGATAGCAGAACCAGCCAATACAATGAGCTCAAGAAAAACAGCTATTGGTACTTTAGCAAAAATCAATGGAAAGTGGGGATATCAGACGGGTAAATCTACTACTTTACATGGTGAGGTAAGAAAGGCTAAATTTGTTCCTATCTATCATCATTGTGGTATTGTTGGTCACATACGTCCATACTGCATTAATTTAAATAGAAATAAATTTTTTTGTGTCGAATGGTCATCATTGTGGTAGAAAGGGACACATCAGACCTTACTACACCAGGATGTTCGACCAAAATATGTTCAACTTTGATATACCACTTCAACCTAGAAAAATTTGGACTTCTATCCCTGTACCTATACCTTTGAAAATCAAGAAAGTTTGGGTAAAAAAGAATGATCTAGACAATCTTTCAGCTAGTTGTAGTCCTTAGTTTGTTTAATTTTTTTTTTGAGTATTTTTTTTTGTTTTAGTTTTTTGTTGTGAATCATATGTTTTAAAAAAAAAATTGTGGGGGACATTATTAATGATTGAGTACTATTTTTGTGCATTATTTTATTTGGTTAAAATTCTATAATTTAGGTTTTGAGATTAACTACCACATTAATTTTTGGGTAATCTAATTCATAGTAGATAGAACGCATACAGAGATGAGTTTATTCTGTACACCACTTGAATATTGATAGATGCAGGAATTTTTAGCACTTGGAATTATATTTATCTATGGGTTTCTCTTATTTTTTAATTTTTTAAAATTTTCACAAAATGATTACATAGTGGCGACCCACTTGATCTTAATGCTTACATTCCCTCCTTCTTTTGTTTCTATATGTTTGGTTTGAGGAAATGGCTACCTATGCTGACCATATCTTTTTGTACATACTAGTGTGCTACCACCTTGAATTTTGTGCCAAAATATGCTTATATATATGAAGAAATAGCTACCTATGCAAATTTTACTTTTTCGTTCGTACTAGTGTGAAAATCGCTTATGAAAAAAAAAAGAGAAAAAAATCTTTGCGCAGTCTTTAGTTGAAAGGGAGTTAGCTTATAAAGTGAATTGGGTCAAAACTGATTTGACGTTGTGACTTCATTGATATCTAATAAATAAATGTAACTCAGCCATATAGATCTTATATAGGATTTGATCTTAGAGTCTGCAAATGTTTCAAGTCACGCACACGTACTGCTTTATATAGAATCTATTCTGATTATGTTCATTCATATATACATATAGTTTATCTTGGATCTGTGTGTGTTTTTAATTAATTTGACTAGATTTTGTGATTTTAAGTGAATGAAAATATGCACGGGTCTTGTACTTATTCTTTAATCTTGTTCTCTACTCAAATATATATATGTATTTGTTTGTCAATTCATGACAAAAAATGGGAGATCATAGAGGGCGGCTTCTAGGCTTGGATGTTTGGTTGAGGGGGAGTCATATAGGAGAGTTGTATTTTTTTTTTAAGAGTTTAGTTTGAGGGTGAGTATCTACTTTATTTTTGTTTTGTAGTTCATCTGAGATGGAGTATTTTTTTTTGTGGAACTGTTTTATTTGTGTCGAGTCAGTATTTTTTTTCATATCATTTTGTTAGCTTATTTAATTGGATTAGTTGTCTTGTTGAGTTTTGTCACAAAATTGTCAAAGGGAGAGATTATTACGAAATTTGACCTCGGTCTTATTTGTTTTTAATTTGGTAAATATGTGACAAATGATTATTTAAATTATTTATTTTATTTATTTATATTTTTACATTTGTCGTGTTCGAGTTTTGGTGTTAATATTGTAGGGCCACGTAAAATGAGCAGAAAATATCAAAAAATAGTCCGCGGTGTCAGACCGCCCGACAGACCGCTCGAGCGGTCCATCGAGCGGTTCATTGCACCTCTCGGTATCTCAAACTCTTCACCGGTCGAACGGTCCGTACGCGTGACAGATTATAAAGTGTAGCAACAGCTAGATTTTTAGCAGGCGACTATAAATAAAACAGTTAGGGTTACATATTTGGGAACCTTATTATTATATTCAGAATCTCTAGCCACCGGAGAGCTTCTCGCATTATTCGACATACTCGCAAGCCAGTCTACAACTTGATGAATATTTAGTTTCCGCACAATCTAATTTATCATCAAGGATTCAAACATTCAACGATCTGTTCGTGTTCATGGAGTCGCTTGAGAGAATTCCCAAGTGCTGAAGTCTAGTGGAGAATTCCGTTAGTATTGAAGTCCAATGGTGGGTTTCAGCGGTGGTCAAGCACAGGAGTTAGTATATGTGGATTCGACAGGAGTAGGTTTTCAAACATTTGGTTGTGGGTGCAACGTCGGTTTGTAAGATTCTCTTGTAACCAATGATATTATAGTGTTTGATATTCTAGACTCGGAGTGGTCTCTTGATTTTTACCTGGTTTGGGTTTTTTTACGTAAAAATTACCGTCTTATGTGTGATTATGATTGTTTGTATTCTCTGCTTGTGTGTTTGGTGGTTTATGCTTATTTGCAGCGTTTAACTTATTTAAGAAAATTAATTAGTGCAAATCAGTCTACAAACGAAATTTTTAAGTGTTCATATAGCTTTTCTTTTTCTCAAATTTTCTTAAGAAAAATAAAGGAAGCCAACATAAGAAAATGAGGTGCATGAAATAAGGCAAAGTAGTTACAATCAAGAACTCAGCTAAAAGGAATTACATGAGATTTACCAACCTTAAATACCTTTTTCTTCCACTTTTCTTTTGAGAATTGGAGATGAACTTCACAATAATGAAGCAACAGAAAGAGAAGATTCTTTCTTTTCCCAGTTGTGATAGCTAAACAATTACAGAAAAAAATGGCTCTTCTTGTAGTGACCCAGTCCTTTGTTATTTTTCTAAAATTAATAAAATCGAGTTATAATAAACTAGGTGGGAGACGGTTAAATGTGTAAAGCGTACGTGAGAATGAAAACTTGAACATGATAACGTTTACTAACAATGATTATATGCTTGGTAGTGCATTAAAACTCTGTTGTGAGGTGTTTGGCTTATGTTTTAGGTTCAATGTTGCATCCGTTGTTTGGGTTTTCACCCAGCGCTGGCCGCTCGAGCGGGATAGCTCGCTCGAGAATACAGGTTAAAGAAAGTTCGGATAAGTGGGGACCGCTCGAGCGGACTGTCGACAAGTAGACTTTTTAAGTCGTAGGTTAGCCATTTTCTCTTATTCTTTTTCTCTCTCTCTCTCTCTCTCTTTCTCTCTAGAATAGAGGTTGAGAGCTAGGGTTGGCTTTTGAGGGTTCTTAGAGCTCTTTTTGCTTCTCTTGAAGGTGATTTCTTGTTTCCCTCTCGGTGGTATACCCGTTGGAGACTCGACCTTGGCGTTGGAGGCTTCCCTCTCGTCTTTCGGTTGATGATTCTTGTGATTGGAGCTTGCTAGGGTGGTCCTCTTGGTGCTAGAGTTTCAAAGAGGTAAAATCTATGACTATTCTTGAATATCTATGTGATATGAGTTGTGTTTTTTTTTATTATATGAATATAAATGTATGAAAATTGTGTTTTCGAAGCCATAGGTTAGGGTTTGATGTTAAAGGATGTTAAATCTAAGATTTATGGATGGTTTAACATGATTCTATCTTCTTGTTGTCATTGGATATGATCGGGATTGAAAAATGATAGGTTATGGTTTAGATTTGAGATTAAAATCATGAAATTTGGGGCTAAAGGACCTATATGATGAAATTAATGTAAATGTTGGACAAATTGGAGTTGTATTAATTTGTTGGATATATTTCTTATATGAGTTTTTATGATACATGAAGATGGTGGGTGTTGGTTGAGGGTTTTGTGTAAAATCAGTAAATCGTGGATTTGAATCATATGAACGGTTAACTTAGGGTGTTGAGCTCTTGTGATTGAATATATGAATTATGCGAAAACTTATGGTGATTGAGATTAAAACCTTAATGGCATTGGGTTTGGCGAGAGAAATCGGGTTGACGGTTGGACTCGCATTGGTTGTTGATGAATACGATATAATTAAAGTACCATGTGATCAAATTGAATGATTAAGTTGGGACACGAGTCACTCCTCGGTGAAATATCGAAAACTTGCGCAATGTAAGATAGGCTCTTCCTTTGAGTTAATTTCCGTAAATGCGTGCTCTTGTGCGGTTTACCCATCTATGTTTTCGAGCAAAATAAAAAATACGTGCTCTCCGCGTTGGGCTATAAAATGAGTATTTATCCATTGGGTCTTGCGTGGCCCGGTAGTGATAAATACTCTTGAGTCTATAGGTGCCATCCGATTTTGGTACTCGATTAAATCAACAAACGAATTAGGTTAGAAAGCCATAATGAGATGAAGTGAATAAATTATGAAGTATGGGAATACGTTGGGTTGGTTGAAAAAGGGTGAGGTGAGAGCTTATAATGGTTAGCTCAACAATAATCATTGAACTTCGAACTATACTCTTTACTTGAAACTCGGTTATGTGATGGGAACTTGATTTGGAACAAATATAATTGGTCTTGAAATAAATTATATATTGCATCCTGCATAATCATCCTCGCATGTCATGCATATGCTCATTATTAGTATTTTTTCTACGAGCCTCGATTTATATTGTTTAATAACATTTCAGGTGATAGCGAAAAGAAGGTGTTAGAGTAAGGTGGATGGTCGCAGCATCCTTTTTGAATAATAGAATTACACATTATTTGATAATATCATTTAAGAAATGAAAGTGTAAATGTAATTCTTATTTTGAGTATTTGGATTATTGCATTTTAAGTTGAAAAAACCTGTGTTGTAAGACCCCAAGGTCATACCTTCATGAATTGTATGCATGTGAGGGCGTTGGGCTCATTTTGGTAGGTTGAATCCCTTAGTTTTTGAATGAAGTATCATAATCTTAAGGGTTTGGTTCTGAATTTTGGTGTAATCAGGGTTGACATATGTATGTTTTACTTCATAATTTTACCTATTTTTAAAACTATGTTTCGCGGATGAAAAAAATAAGTAACTTTTCAACACTTCAAAAAAATTTTAAAATTTTGAACAGAATGCTTTTGAGTAACCCACCGCTCGAGTAGTGAGAAGTTCACTCAAGCAGAATCCGCTGAATGGTATTTTATCTAACTTTGTTCAAAAAATGGGTTTTTTACCAAATGTTTGGGGTACTCTTGGTAGGTTATAAATGGGCTATTTTTAAGAGTTACATACAAATGACATTGGTTCTTTTATCTATATGTTTGACGAAAAAATTAAAATTTTGGCTTCCTTTATTGAATATTTTATTAAAATTAAGTTCTTACTTTCATTAAATTACTCGAATTTTTATTATTATGAAATTGGAACGTTACACTTCTTATCACAAATGGATCTTTGAATAATTACATATCAAAAATGACATGACATTGGTGCTTATACCATCTTAAAGAGTGGTTCAGACCACTTGGATAAAAAATGGCTCTTCCGATTACAAATAGATCTTTGAATAATTACATTCCAAAAATGACATGACATGATGCTTATACTTTCTTAAAAGAATTGTTCAGACCACTTCAGGAACATATTCATATTTTTTACAAGAATATATGGAAATACATTTATTACAGAGTACTTAGGCATGTTTGACTGCAGATTTAATTTGGCGGGTTATAAGGGGTCCTGGGATGGTTTATCTCCAGACTTAACAATTCGAACAAGTATGAATCGGGAACAAGGGGGTACGGAATTGGACTAAAAAACATTGGGTCCTACCATTTCAGTTTTGGACTATTGGAACAAATAATTCCACTTTTGTATCGTGAAATTAGGATTAGTTATTCAATGAATAAGGAATTGTTAATATCTCATTTATGGTATTAATAATACCAGGTCTTCTAATATTGTTAATACACACCTCCGAATTGTCTTCTTTTCTTATCTAACAATAAAAAATAACTCTACAACTTTTATTACATTTTTTATTCTACTCTAACCAAACATGAACTAAATTTCTTAATGTACGCATAATTCATTCCATAATCTACTGATATTAAAAAAACATACAGAATCCACAGTATTATTTACCTTTTCATCTTATCCATCTCAATCTGGAATAACAAATGAGGGGCTAAAATTCGTCCTGAAGGAGGTCCATCATATCATATCATATCATACTCAAAATATGTCCAAGGATTAGAAAACTGAAAACCCACCTCCACCCACCCAGCCACCCACATAAAAAAAAGAGCACCTTGGAAATACATGCCACTCGGCCAAAGAAATATGGACAGTTAACCAAAATGGGCACCGGGTCACAATCCAACCTGTGGGATTGCACACCAAACAAGGGATAAGAGAGGAATATTTCAAAATAGCCAATCCCATGGAAGCTAAATCCACAATCAAGTATGGTTTCTGTCCTGAAATGCAATGAAGGAAGGTGGCAAGAAGTGAAAAACAGCAATTTGTTGAACTCGGGCACTCATGCATGCTTGAAGAATTTCATGCTCAGCCAATGAAAATATACCGCGACAACGAGGATAGGAAGAGTCAAGGGCACCAGAAAACAGTAATATCTGTGACCAAAGAGGAACCTAAGTCAGAAAGGAAACAAAACATAAGTGAAATCAATTTTTATTTATTTTGTAAGGTTGGAAAGTGCAGTCCTGCACACCAAGATGGTCAAGGAACTGAGATATTAGTCAACAATCCAAATCCTTCATTATCTATGTTTAGTTAAATTACAAGTAGTGACAAAACAAGTTCAAACAGCTTTTCCTCATATAAGCATAAAACTTCCAAACAATTAAGCATGATACAAGTTACTTCTCAAATAAACTGTGAACTTCTTGTTGGGTGTGTGGAGTCAGGCGGTTCGACCCATGACTCGATCCATTCTAGATGCGGTACAATTTAAAGGAGATTTTTTTTGTGAAACTTAGTCCATGGAGCGGACAATCAGGTGGATAGGCTTGAGCCGGTTTGGGTATATATATTTTGTTGCTTTTGACTAGAATTTTGTATCCTTGTTTTGTATGGCGTTCCTTCATAGGGAAATTTCCACAACTTTGTGGATAACCCTAATTCTTGGTGAATCACATAAGTTTTGTGTTTTGAGTATGAATGCATTATTCTTTTCTTGTTTTTTCATTTTCTGCCTCACACTTCCTTCTTTGCCAATTGCTCAATTTTAAAAAAAAATTAAGTTATGCATGGAAAAAATCTCAATCATCACTTTGCGCTATAACAGGGGTAGAAAAAGATTGACATGGATTTTTGCATTAGAAATCCTCAGTAGTTACAGAAGTGGATATCAAACAAAAATTACAGCAGAAAAATTTACAGAACTTGAGTGTTCAGGAAGGTCCCCAAAAGTTACTTTCTTTTTCTTTTTATCACTAAAGATGATAAAAATTTACATTTCAAAAATTCTTAGTTTCCAAGTGAAGATAATCACAAGACTTCTTATAAATAGCAGACCCAAAAAGTCCCAACTGAGTTTGTCCAGGTTTCATCTCCTGACACAATTTCAAAGTGTTTGGCTTTTCCTACATAAATTTCCCAACATGTGTAAAATTTCTAGCCCGTGAATTGGTGTTGACTTAATTGAGAACTGATATTGTGTCGAAACAGAATCATAAGTCCTGATTAGAATTCCACAAACAACTAAACAAGTAAAATGGATTATTAAGCTAACAACTGTAAGCAAGAGTTACTAATCATGAACGCATTATCAGGATGGGTTGATCACTGCAGCTGCTCATAATCAGCAATTCTAACAAATTTTAAGCAACAATGAGAAGTACAGTGAAGTGCAAATGACAGATGTAACAAATATTGAACCTTTTTTTGATGAGCAACCGTACAAATATTAAGACCAAAATGCGCTGCTCGAAAACTAACCTAACCAAACAAGCAGTACATCAACATTTACACAAGATTTACATAAAACATTCAAATAAAAAGAAAGAGAGATAACAACATTCAAATAAAACATTGCGCAGGAAAAGGAATTTAACAGCAAGTTGATGTTATAGAAAAATGGTGGGTTCTTGTTTTTACTGAAAATAGTGCAGATTACTGTTCATATGAGGCACATAATAGCGTTTGCCTAGTCTATAACAGATAGCAGATGAATCACAAGAGTGCCACTAAATTTGCGAGGACTGCTGGATGACTCACTTTGATGATAATGTTATACCATCAGAAATAGCTGGAAAATGATGCTATGTGACACGAAAGTCCCTCCGAAGGTAACGTATTAAAAGAATGAGAGAGCTAAGCCTAAATGGTTAGCTTCTCTACCTATTTATATTGAACCATCTATTGTAATATTGATATAAATGACCATCAATACTCCCCCTCAAGGTGGTACATATATATCATGTGTACCAAACTTGGTACAAATATATTTCACTTGTGAACTACACAAAAGTTTGGTGAATAAATCTGCTAACTAATCCACTGACTTCACATGGCTTGTACGAGTCACATTTTCTAACAACTTTTCTCAAATAAAGTAACAATCAACCTCAATATGTTTTGTTTTTTAATGGAATACTGGATTAGATGCATGGACGTACGTGGTGAGTGGGTTCAATTGAACCCACTCAAATTTTTTTAAGGAATTTTTTTATGTATAGATATGCAAATTTTTGAGCATTTAATTAAAATATTGACACTAATAAAATATTAAAAATAGTATAAGATGGGTGACAACATTTAAAAAATTACAAATTGTTGAAAATTAATATTAGTTGTGAAATATTTTTTACTTAAAAAAAGTTAAACCAATAATATTAACGATCTCAATTTTCTTTTTCATGTAATTAACAAGTATGAATATTTTTTTTAAAGTTATTGAAAATATATATATTATTATAGTGTATTTTATTGAAATTAATTTTGATAGATTGTATAGGATTAAAAAATTGATATGATTATAATTTATTGAATGACACCACTGAATAAAATTTCTGATTACGCCACTGATTAGGTGCGATGTCAACTACCATTTGGTTATCACATAACAAATTCATAGGATGAGAATATGTAAATCCAAGTTCTTCTAACATATGTTTCAACCAAATCAACTCACAAGTAGTACGTGTTATAGCTCTATATTCGGACTTAGCACTAACGAGTAACAACGGTCTGTTTCTTACTTTTTATGAGACCAAATTACCTCCAACAAATACACAATAACCAGTAGTTGACCTTCTATCAAATTGAGATTCAACCCAATCTGCACCCGTATAACACTCGATTTGAGTATGTCTATAATTCTAATATAATAAACCACGACGCAGTGCTTTTAAAATATCTTAGAATACATACAATGGCATCCCAATGACAATTTCGTGGAGCATCTAAAAACTAACTGACAACACTAACTGTAAAAGAAATGTCTGGTCTGATAATAGTTAAATAATTTAACTTTCCAACAAATTATCGGTATTGTCTTGGATCGACTAACAACTCACCTTAATCTGCAACTAATTTTGTGTTGGGGTCCATAAGTGTGCCAATAGCTTTTAACCATAACATTCTTGTTTCACTGAATAAATCAATAACATATTTTCTTTAAAACAATGAGATGCTTTGGCATGATCTAGCCACTTTAATACCCAAAAAATATCTCAACCTTTCCATATTTCTAGTATGAAATTTGGCTTGTAGAAACGATTTCAACCCCCCAGTACTATTATAATCATCGTCAGTGAACACAATGTCGTCTACATACACATTTAGCAGTATCTTGCTCGCTTCAGTATTTCTATAAAAAATAGAATATATGCCACATCTTTAAAAACCAAAACTAGTCCGTACCGCTAAATAAACCTACAAAACTAAGCTCGAGGAGATTGTTTGAGCCCATATAATAAACTCTTCAAGCGACAAACCAAACCTGACCTCCCTGAGCAACAAAACCTAGAGATTGCCCCATATAGATCTCCTCCTAATGATTATCGTGTAAGAATGCATTATTCACATCGAGCTGACATAAAGGCTATGCAAACATGGCGGCAAGTGATATGAACAGACGAACGGAAAAAATCTGTCACTGGTGAGAATGTAGCTTGACAGAGTAGAGTGACGTAAAAAGATTTATGCAGTCGACTTTAATTGATTGAGACAAAGGTTTAGTTTCGTTTTATTTGGTTTGGTGGGAATGTTTCAGAGTAATCAATACCATACACCTGTGTATATCTCTTTTCCACAAGGCGAGCCTTTAGTCTGTCAACAGTACCATCTAAATAAACTTTAACAGTATACACTCATCTACTGCCAACTACCAATTTACTTGAAGGAAAAGACACTAAATCCTACGTATCATTATGCTCTAAGACAAGTATTTCTTCTTCTAACCAGATTGGGATAGAGCATTTGTGATTCTGTATAAGATTTAAGAAGATGAATAGCCGACAATGGGACAACAAACGAGCGATAGGAAGCGAATAAACAATCATAAGAAAGAAAACTAGAAATAGGATGTGAAATACAAGATCGCTTGTCTTTCGAAATGCAATTGGAAGATCAACCGCAGATGGTGGAGAACGGGGTGGAGGTGTGATCTGCTGGCGAGGAGACCATTGATGAAATAGTAGAGACAAGAGGAGTTGTCTCGATGTGAGGGCGATGACTGTAAACCTACATGTTAGGATGACTTAAACGTTCAATAGAAATATTGGATGTTAAGGGTCTACTAAAGGAAATAAGACTAGGAACAGGAAGAGGAAGATCAAAGACAAAACCATCGGTAGAGATTCTCTCAGAATAATATGGGATAAATTCAAAGAAAGTTACATCACGATAGACCAAAAAAAACTTATGAAGAGCAGGGCTAGCTATAACACCAATAATCTTTCTGAGTACGAGAGTAGCCTATGAAAATACATTTAAGAGCTCGAGGATCAAACTTGTCAGTATCTAGAGCAAGTTGATGGACAGAATAAGCATAACCAAAGATGCAAGGAGATAAAACAAACAGAGAATCATGTGAAAAAAGAATAGGGTGAGGAGTCTGTCCATTAAAAACTGACGATGGCATATGATCAATTAAGTAACAAAGGGTCAGGACAGCATCAGTCCAAAAATATTTGGGGACATTCATTTGAATTAAGAGAGTCCAGGCAACTTCGATCAAATGTCGATTTTTGCGCTTGGTTATTCCATTTTGTTGTGGAGTGTGAGAATAAGATGATTGATAAAGGATGCTAGATTGAGTCATGAAATTACTAAAAGAATGAGAGAAATATTATATAGCATTATCACTTCGCAAGATGCGAACAATAGTATTAAATTGAGTTTGAATTTCGGCACAGAAAGCACAAAGATAGAAAATAATTATGAACAATCTTTCATTAAATAAAGCCAGGTAACTCTGAAACAATTATTTAGTAGAAATACCTTTCTGGGTTAGAGAAGCAATTACAAGAGATGTCTGCAAAGTTACCTAATACTGAAGAAACAAAGAATACTCTTCCTCTGAAACAGTGATAGTCTTCTCCTCAACTGGAGTAAAGGAAGAAGAAGAGTGAACATTTGTCAACGTCATAGCATTTGCAAAGCAAGAAGGTCTGCCAACAAGATCCTAACATGCCTCTCGTGTATGATTGAGTAAACCATAATTGAAACACTAACGCGGTGGATCTCTACCTCGACCATTATAACCACCACGAGAGCTACCAATGCGGCCACCTCGAGAACCACCACTTCCTCTACCATGATAGTATATAATGGATTGATCACCTCGGTGTTGTGTAACTAGAGTTGAACAATCAGAATTGTCCCGAGAAGAACCACTAGAGCCCGGAGAACTATCCCCAGAAGTGGCGCGCAAGTTTCTAAAATATACCTCAGCAAGAGAAGGGAGCACAGCTCTTGCTAAATCTGAGAGGAAAAGAACTAAAATTCAGGCTGCAACTCTGCCAAAAATCTCATCACAACAATCTGTTCTCATTGTTGTTGTATTTTGTGAATATCATTTGTGATGGGAAGAATCACATTTAACTCTTCATGGAGCCTCTTAAGTGTTGCAAAATAATCTGTAACAGACTTATCATCTTATCGCAACTAAAAGTAATCAACTGAATGTACGAGTAAGATTACTGGAATATAACATTTAAATGTATTCCCAAATCTCCTTGCAAGTGTCAAGATGAGTGCACATATCGGCAATGCGTGACTCCATAGAATTCCATAACAGTGTAACAATCTGAGCATCTTCATGCTCCCATTCAGGCTTCCTCTTATCATCGGATGAACTAGACATAATCAAGTGGTTTCATTAACCTTGACCAGTTAAAGCAACTTTTATAGCTTTGGACCAATGCAAATAACTAACCCCATTCAACTTGCGAGTAGTGAGTTGCGGAGTTTTGAACTAAGGAATAGATGATTTTGAATCCATAACTCTACCAACTAAACGTAAAACAAATTTCTTTCAAAAGTAACAAAAGAACACAACTCACAAAGAGGAATCTAAATCATAAAACTAGGAGTTGTTCATAGCAGATCTGTTCACAATTAGGGTTAATGGATCTGGTTGTTCATAGCGGATCTAGTCATAACAAACAATGACAATGACTGTAGTTGGTAACAGCGGCAATGGCAACTGATAGAGACAGTGGCAGCGGCGACTGAGGGAGACAGCGGTAGTGACCGAGAGGGGCAACTGTGCGCGAAGGCTGGTTCACGATGATTGGGAGCCTTTGGGATGACCGGTTCGCGACTGGGGAGGATGATGATAGCGACTGTTGATGACAATGGCAGCGACTGGTCGGCATTGGAGGCGGCAACTGGTTGACAATGGCAACAGCGTCACCGGCAACTGCGGCGGTGACTGGTTGACAATGGCAGCGGCAATTATGGTGGGGGGCGAAGGTTTGCGTAGCCAGGGTTAGTTTTTTTTTTTCTCAAGAATTTTTGCTTTGATACCATGTTAAGGAAACATATTAGAAGAATGAGAGAACTTAACCTAAATGGTTAGCTCTTCTAACTATTTATATTAAACCATCTATTGTAATATTGACATAAATGTCGCTCAATAGTCCCAATAATAGTGACTTCTAAAATCTATCCAAAAATTGAAGATGATAGTGGCTGTCTGTTTTAAAAAGTTCACCATAAACCCAATTCTCAACCTTTTTGAGTAATTCCAAAGCCACATAACCAAAACAAAATGCAAGTTAATTCTCGCGAAGGGACCTTAACCGAATTCTTTGTCTAAGCATGTGAAAATGTCTAAAAACAATGGTAGCATAAACTATTTCTGTGTATGACACGTTCTTAAGACACTCAACTTTGAAAGTTCACCATAACTCTAATTTTCTAACTTCTTGAATACTTCCCACGCCAAAGAACCTTAACACTTCCTTTAAGTAATAGCACATAAAGAGGATATGTTGAAGCAACAAAGCATTTACCTGTCACTTCTGATGGATGTTGCTACATGATTTTCAGATGCTGGAACAAATCTAGATACAGTTGCGGCAAAGAGAAACCCCAAAAAGGAAATGGAACCTAGCATAAGAAAGAACCAACCCTGAGCTCTGGAACCATATGACTGCAAGTTATTTGAACTGTCCATTGCATCGCTTTATCAAGCAAGCACAGTCCCTCTACTTCCAACCACCGGCCTTGAACTTACATCAAGCCACCTAGTTAGAGAGTCAATGCGGCGATGAAGTCCAAGAGAATTTTTAATTATGGGATAACTGCATGAGATGAAAATGCTGTTGATGCCACAAAGCATAGCTTTTTCTGGTAGCATACAAGAAATCCAATGTAATAAGAAATAACGAAAACTTCATTATTCATGCCAAACAAGCTTTGCATTGAAAAAGAAAGTGAAGAATAAACAACAAAATGACAACACTGGATTTGATACAGAAAATGCCCTTAAATAGGTATAAAGAGTTAAAATAGATTTGTCCGGCCACTTTGAGTAAAAATTGTTCTCTAAGGTTTTATTAAGCTTTGATAGCGAAAAGATTTACTCATCCTAGTGGAATAACTAACAAGCAGTTCCATATCCTTTTACCAATTTCTATTGGCAAACTTACTTCTATATTTCACTTCCAATATTTTCTTCAAGAAAGGGGAAATTAGAATTAGTGTGGTTCCTGGTTCCCCTCCAATCAGAAGAGCATAAAATACTTTACAGGATCATTCCTCAGTTTTATCCTGTTCCAAGGCCTTGAAACATATACCAGGCTGCAATGTAGCCCCTGCCTTATTTCTCCTCCATCCTATTCTTTTGCTTTCACAAAGAACATGTTCTTCATTCTTCAAAGACACTTCAGCCATTTCATGACTACACCTGCTTGGTTAGCCAATAAACTCTCTAACTCTGAATGATACTTGAGTAGGCCCATCTTGATTCATAAGAATGGATTCACCCTACTCAGGCCTCAAGCCTCTAATAATGATCTTCCTCATCCTCTCCACACTGACCTCATACCCACAATCTAATTCTAAACACAAAATCTCAAAAAGAAAGGGGGAAAAAACCCCAACCTACATAAAGTATTGGCTAATGCTTACATCGCCTTAAGTGATCAATTCAAGCTCACTCTAACATCTCAAGTCGCATGTTGTTTCATGGAAACGAGCCACAAAAATGCTTCATGCCCATGACCATGGTGCATTAACATCTTCCCTCGAATCTACCTAATACTTAAAGTTATGGCCATTGGCTTTGAGTTTGTTATTGGTCGTGGATACCAAATCAAACTAAACTAAGCTTGTCTTGAGTGACTCAATTAGGGTTTGAGTATATGAATCTTTTTACGTCATTCTGCTCCGTTAAAAGTGATATGCTTAATTATATTTAATAAGTTCTTATTTTTTCTTACTACAATATCTCATAACAATTTAGGTTTACCTCTGTCTCTAGTATTTCCGCTAACTAACTAACAATAATTTTATCACCTTTCCTTTCTGTTACATCTGTTAATTCACGTTGTTGGTGTATGTGTCCAAAATATTTTAATCTATTTTCTCTCGTTTTATCTTGGTGTAATTCCTATCATTTTACTAATATTTTTATTTTTGATTTTATCTTTTCTATTCTTACCACATATTTATCTCAGTATTTTCATTTTAGCAACAATCATTTTATTTACACGTTGTCACTTATCAAATTTACATTTTGTTTAATATAATATCGTTGGTCTAGTAATTCTTCTATAAAAATTTCATTTTAATTTTATAAGTATCTGTCGATCGCATAGTACTCTAGAAACATTACTCCACTTGAGTTAACAAATTTTAATTTTATGAGTTACATCGTCTGCAATCACTCTACTTTTGTTAATAAGATTCATGGAAAGTAACCCTAAGGGGTTAGCCTGATAGTCAGGACTTGGGGTTTTGCTATCTTCAATGTCTCAAGTTCGAAACCTCTTAGGTGCTATCAATTCTTTAGAGTTAGTTCATACGAGATTGCATTGGCTTTAAACGGGCCCCCTGCTACTGAACAGTGAGATTAGTCCCCCAAGAATTAGTCGAGGTGC
>JAULJZ010206696.1:0-42683 GCA_032270985.1 Heliamphora pulchella
GAGGGAGATCTGTTGCGTGAGATGGTCGGCTCCATCCGGCAACTGGCTGAGGCCTCTAGGGGGAGAGAGACCATACCCGAGCCGAGGGCGACAGTTGCGATGCGCGAGTTTCACCGTCTGGACCCTCCTACCTTTTCTAGGGATCCCAACCCCACGGTTGCCACTGAGTGGCTAGAGTTGATTACCAAGATCCTTGATTCGCTTCAGATTGAGGAAGATAATCTGAGGGTTATATGTGCCGCCTTCCAGCTGAGAAGGAGTGCTCACATGTGGTGGAAGTTCGCCAAGACCATAGTGGTAGGCACCTAGGATGCATTCACGAAGGTATTTCTGGAGAAATACTTTCCAGCGACTCTGAGGGATCGCTACAGAGAGGACTTCGTATTTCTGACGCAGGGGACGATGATAGTGCTTGAGTACGAGGCTGAGTTTACTAGCCTATCCAGGTTTACACAGGAGATCGTACCTACTGATGAGTTCTGTGCAAAACGGTTCGAGAGGGGTTTGAGGTCTGCTATTCGAGATAGGGTGGCAGCATTCAGGATGCAGGTCTTTACAGAGCTGGTGGAGACTGCTTTGAAAGTGGAGGATACTCTGAACGAGATGTGTAGAGACAGGGACAGTAGGGGTCAGTCAGATGGGGAACGTACACAGTTCCAGGGACGCAGGGACACGCGTCGACGGACATCTGGTCCGAGTTCTCATCTAGTGGGGTCGTATCTGCCGCAGTCTTCTGCCTCCACACCTACCGTAGCTTCAACGGGAAGGTTAAATTAGAGAGCGCTTGTTTGTCACCGATGCCAGCGGCCAGGACATCGTGCGGCTGAGTGCAGGAGTGCAGTGCCTGTTCAGGCACATTCACAGTCGCAGGTACAGGGAAGGGGGCCAGTGATATGTTTTGAGTGTGGCCAGCTTGGGCATATCCGTAGGGATTGCCTCGGAGGAGGGAGTGTGCGCAGTACAGTAGGCGCACCAGCTGTTCCATCAGGCCAGGAGAGACAGATATATACACAACCTAGAGCTCAGACGTCCCGTTTTGCAGAGGGAGGAGCTTCAGTGCAGTCCGGTAGACAGTTGGCAGTTCAGAGCCGCAGTGGACCAGCCAGAGCTTATGTTCTTGTAGATCCTAGTTCATCTAGAGCACCGGTCGTGCCCGATGCGGCTGCTACCACCTCCGTGATCAGAGATACCTTTCTAGTCTACAAATCATGGGCCAGTGTACTTATCGACATTGGAGCAACACATTCATTTATATCTTCAGCTTTTGCATCTGCATTGGGGTTGCAAATGGATTGGTTAGGAAGTACTATATGCGTGGAGACCCCTGTGAGTGGGGATGTGACGTTGAGTCTTGTCTGTAGATCCTATGTGTTGGAGGTCGCCGGTCGTTGTATGGAGTTCGACCTTGTTATCCTAGACATGACTGCATTTGACGTCATCTTTGGGATAGATTGGCTGACCACCTATCGTGCCTTCATCGATTGCGATCGACGGAGGGTAACAATTTCTACATCGGCGGGAGATTGCTTTTGTTTTGTGGGAGACCGGGATGAGGGTTTGATGTCTTTGCCTAGTGAAGTGCAGAACCAGGGTAACCTGGGTTTCCTTTTCTCATCTCTCATGTTAGATGAGGTAGTTAGGGGTCGAGGAGAGTTACCTCCAGTGGTGTGCGACTATCCTGATGTCTTTTTCGATGATTTGTATGAGTTGCCACCGAGCTGAGAGGTAGAGTTCTCTATTGATCTAGTTCCCGGAGCTGCTCTCGTATCTATACCGTCCTATTGCTTTGCACCCGCTGAGTTGCGCGAACTCAAGGTGCAGTTACAGGAGTTACTAGACATATGGTTTGTACGTCCGAGTACTTCTCCGTGGGGAGCTCCTGCTCTTTTTGCGAAGAAGAAAGATAGATCGTTGCGTTTGTGTATCGACTACAAGAAGCTAAATTAGGTGACAGTGAAGAACCATGTATCTGATGCCAAGGATAGACGACTTGTTTGATCAACTGAGGGATTCGAGATGCTTCTCGAATATTGACTTGAGATCGGGATATCACCAGTTGAGGATTAGGGGCGAGGACATAGCGAAGACTGCTTTTAGGACTCGCTATGGTCACTACGAGTTTCTAGTTATGCCGTTCGGTCTGACGAACGCACATGCTACATTCAAGAGTTTGATGAACCAGATTATCCATCCTTGCTTGGACAGTTTTGTGGTGGTGTTTGTGGATGATATTATGATATATTCACCCACCAGGGAGGCACATGAAGATCACCTGCGGATCGTGCTACAGACTTTGAGAGAGCATCGCCTGTATGCAAAGTTTGAGAAGTGCGAGTCTTGGATGACTAAGGTGAGATTTTTGGGACACGTGGTGTCGACAGACGGGGTAGCTGTGGATTCGTCAAAGACAGATGCTGTGACCGATTGGGAGCGACCGAAGAGTGTCTTTGAGATTTGTAGTTTCCTGGGTCTAGCCGGCTATTATCGACGGTTCATGAAGGACCTTGCTAGACTCGCTGCATAGATGACGCGTCTGACGCGGAAGGGAGTTGTGTTTATTTGGAGTGAGTCCTGTGAATCAGCTTTCCAGGAGCTGAAGACGAGGTTGACTAGTCTGCCAGTTTTCATCATTCTAGAATGAGGCTTGGGATATACTGTGTACTGTGATGCATTACATGACGGTCTCGGATGTGTTCTGATGCAGGAAGGCAAGGTTGTAGCCTACGGTTCTCGGCAGTTGAAGATGCACGAGCGGAACTACCCGACACACGATTTGGAGTTGGAAACAGTGGTCTTCGCCTTGAAGAGATGGCGTCACTATCTTTATGGTGAGCATTTCGAGGTTTTCTCCGATCACAAGAGCTTAAAATACTTGTTTTCGCAGAAGGACCTAAACTTGCGTCAACGGCGGTGGATAGAGCTGCTGGTGGATTATGATTTTGAATTGCAGTACCATCCAGGGTAGGCCAATGTTGTGGCAGATGCGCTCAGTAGGAGATCTCACGGGTCATTAGCTTCTGTGGCTATACATGAGTGGGATATGCTTGCAGATGTTGGGGAGTTTGATTTGTGCCTTAGGGAGATTGAGATGGGTGCCACCTTATTTTCTGTAGTTACTCGACTATCGTTGATAGCACGTGTATTAGAGGTCCAACAGGCAGATCAGGAGGCTCAGATGAAACGAGACCGCGTCGCTAGTGGCGAGGATACAACAGGATGGATTGTGGGTTCTGATTAGAGTCTGAGGTTGGCAGGCAGGTTGTTTGTGTCAGAGTCATGCCAAGCTGATCTATTACGTGAGTGTCCTCACTCTCGACTTGCCGTGTATCCTGGAGGCACGAAGATGTATCATGACCTACGTCGTCAGTTCTATTGGACAAGGATGAAGCGAGATGTGATCCAGTTTGTTTCCCGATGACTCACCTGTCAGCAGGTAAAGGCAAAACATCAGAGACCTGCAGGATTGCTACAGTCATTGCATATATAAGAGTGGAAGCGGGATCACGTCACGATGGACTTTGTGTCAGGACTTCCTCGGTCACCTAGGGGACACGACGCCATGTGGGTTGTGGTTGATAGGTTGATGAAGTCTGCACACTTTCTCCCCATCCGAGTGAGGGATTCGGTGGAACGACTAAGTAGCTTATACGTCAGGGAGGTAGTCAGATTGCACGGAGTGCCAGTATCCATTGTTTCAGACCGAGACCCGCGCTTCACTTCGCATTTTTGGCAGAGTCTGCAGGAGGCCTTGGGGACGAGCCTGATGTTTAGTACTTCTTTTCACCCCTAAACAGATGGCCAGTCATAGAGGACTATATAGATTCTGGAGGATATGCTGAGGTCTTGTGTCTTTGATTTTAGAGGTTCATGGGAAGATCATCTCCCATTAGTTGAGTTTGCATACAACAATAGCTATCAATCCAGTATCGGGATGGCACTGTATGAGGCTTTATATGGTAGACCATGTAGATCGCCCGTGTGTTGGACAGATGTGGAAGAGACCACAGTCTTGGGACCCGACATGGTACGGGAGACGACAGAGAAGGTTGCTGTGATTCTCCAATGCCTACTGACAGCGCAGAGCCGTCAGAAGAGTTATGCAGATCAGAGGAGGCGACCTTTGGAGTTTGCAGTGGGGGATCATGTGTTCTTGAAGGTCTCGCCACGTAGAGGTTTGATGAGGTTTGGTCGTAGCGGGAAGCTATCACCGCGTTTCATTGAACCATTTGAGATCCTTGATAGGGTTGGAGAGGTTGCTTATCGTTTGGCTTTACCACCTCAGTTAGCATTTGTGCATAACGTGTTCCACGTTTCTATACTTCGGAGGTAGGAACCAGATCCTTCACATGTGTTAGATTGGGCTGAGTTGCGGATTGATGAGGATGCCACCTATGAGGAGCGTCCAATGAGGATTCAAGATACGAAGGAGCAGGTCTTACGGGACAGAACAATTGCTTATGTCAAGGTCTTATGGCATCGTCATGGGGTTGAGGAAGCGACGTGGGAGCTCGAGTCTGGGATGTGTGCTAGATACTCAGACCTGTTTACCTCGTGACCTTGTTGTGAATTTCGGGGGCAAAATTTCGTAAGGGGGGAGTGCTGTGAGACCGTGACTCTTATCTTTTAGGTTGTTTATATACATTACGCTTTTATTCCAGTATATGGTAGCATCGATGCATGGTTTATGCTTTAAAGTTGTAGAAAGCATGTGTAAATGTGTGTTATGCTTTTCGAGACCTTGGTTAGGTGGGTTGGGTTGGTTTTTGGCTTGAAACCCAGTAGCAAATTTCAGTACGCCATTGCTGTGGAGTTCGGTCGACTGGGGGGGCCAGTTCGGTCGACTGAACCCTAGATCTGGAGTTCGGTCGACTGAACCCTCTAGTTCGGTCGACTGGACAGTGTTGTTTTTGGTTTTCTATAAAGCTCTAGTGGTGGGTTTTTTGGCACAAAACCATTTTTCAGACCTAAGAAACTTCTTTTCTCTGACTTCTCTCTAGCTTTGAGGGCCCGTGGCTTAGTTTTGGGTTGATTCCTTTGGGGATCCTTGCTATCGGGGCCGAGGGCTTCGCATCTATCCGATCGGATTCTCGTTCTGATGGCGTTCAGTTTTGAGAC
This sequence comes from Heliamphora pulchella, assembly GCA_032270985.1. NCBI lineage: Eukaryota > Viridiplantae > Streptophyta > Magnoliopsida > Ericales > Sarraceniaceae > Heliamphora > Heliamphora pulchella. The sequence continues at coordinate 5,116 of JAULJZ010206696.1, forward strand.
GTCGAGTTCTTGACTCTCTGAGGTAGGATTCTAGACCTACTACAGTTATGAGGGTGTTATATGTAGTTATACTTACTTTCACCGGGTAGAAATGCATGAGATGTTGTTTACACGTTTTAAATCGTAATTTTTGGGTAAAAGTGAATTTTTACACCTTTTTTTGGTTGTGTAATGATTCGGGTGTACTGACATCCGTGGTTTTCAAAAGGAGGTTTGAAAATGGTGATTTGTGAAATCTGGTGGGAAACGTGATTTTGGAGGTTTTGAGCTAACCCACGGGGTTGAGTCTCACCTTTTAAACGTTTTGTTAGAAATGGTTTTAGTTCTCCATTTTGATGGATTGGATCTCTTTTTATACATGTGTGGTATAAATCATTTTGCGGGTTTTCGTAGTTGAGCTACGATGGATTTTGAAATATTCTCCTTAGATGTACCGTGACAGTGTGTGTGTTGAGATGGGCTTCCATTGCTCCTCAGTGTAAGTCCGAAAACGTGCGTAGAGTAGGTCCCTACGTGCTTTTGGGTTAATTCCCGTAAACGAGGTTGGTAGGTGCTTAGTGCCCTCGGGCTGTGGTCCCATAAACTAAGTGGTTGTGTGGGTGCTTAGTGCCCTCGGGTGTGATCCTGTAAACTAAGTCGGTTGCCTCCGTTAGTGGTGTTATTGTTGTAACTCCGCATAGAACTTGTCATTACTAAACTACGGGTCGAGGGTAATGGACGAGAGTCTATAGTTGTTACCTCTATCGATGTGGCAGAGTCAGTATATTGGACTACATTTATATATTTCTCCTCGACTGAGTGGCCTGAGTGGAGCTTTCTTTTTACTTATAGCTTTCTCTTAACTGTGGCATGATATCTGTTCAGATGATATGGATAGTTTGAAGGATGAAAAATGTGGGATTTTTATGAGATAAAACCTTTTGGCTCCTGTGGTTGAGCCTGTGTGTATATAATTGCATAGCTTGCTTTACAGTTTTACCGTCTATATTCTATTGGGCTTTGGCTCACGGTGTGAAATTTTGCTGTAAAACCTTTTCAGGTGAACATGATGAGTTGACCTAGTAGCAGAGGTGATGGAAGACTTGCTGTAATTTTTTTCTTTTGAGACATGTACATACACATGTGACGCTTGTTGAGGCTGGTTTTGTACGCCTTGAGGCGGTACTATTATTCTTGTATGAGATTGCATGATTTACAATTTTATGAGAGTTGAACTGTGGGGATCTTTTATCCAAATGTTGTAAGTTTTTATTATCAACTATGAAACCTATTTTATTAAATGGGTGTTTTGGTGGGCTTTCGCGTGACCCGGATGTTTAGAGCGTGACAAAGAATATTAAATATACGCAAATAATAATTATTTTAAGATTAAGAGTATACACACTCATAATAACCTTAGGGTGTAAACTAATTTATATAGTTAGTATAAAATTAATTATCCTAATGTGGTTATGTTTAATACACACAAAGTGTACTAGCACAGTGAGTCAAAACAATAGACGACGCTATTATCTGTTCTCCATAATCAAAACAGGCATACCAAAACTTTGTGCTACAGTCGTACCAATAGTTTGTCAATTTTCATTTAAACTGTGAACAAAAACTTATATTCTGCAAGCCGTACTCTACACACCAGATTAAATACTGTACAGAATAAAGGACAACCATGCAAAATATTATAGAAATAATATTACATACATTGCTCATTAAGATTTTTATAAAATAAAAAAATAATTTTATTAAAATAAAATTAAATTCTAAAACCAAAATAAAATCCATTGTTTTTAATACATAACCCTGACACTTCTACATCCAAGGAAAAGGCAACAGAGAGAGAGGAAGCAAGAAGAAAAGAAAGCATTCAAGCGTCAAATGGATGACTTTTGAGGATGCCAAAAGGGGAGAGAAGAAGGAAGAGAAGAAAATGAAGAAGAATGAAGTTGAAAGTTTTTTTTTTTTGAAGGAGATGTACTTTAAATATACATTGCTGTTTATGTTTGGTTGTTGTGTTTGTGAATGTTTGATGGTTTTTGATCATTGGTATATGGTTGTTAAAACACTTAACTGTTGTTTGTATGAAATTCACTGTTTTGTGTTCATGAATGGTAAATTCTCTAGTTTTCTCACAATTGTTGATTGGCAATTGCTTCATTATTTGGAAATCATGTCCTTTTTGTTTCAATTGTTGGTGATTGCCATACTAAGATTATAGTTGCAATATTAAATGAATACCTTTCTTACTGTTAAATATACAACTGTTGAAGCATTCTATTTTGATTGTATGCCATGTTGTTTTAAGTAAATGTTGTTAAAGGCATAAAGGTAAGGGGAGTACCCTAATCCAAATTCTTTTTAAATATTTTTTAGAAAATGTTGTCATTATCAAAAAATGGAAGATTGTTAGCCCAAGGCCATTTTAAATAGATTTTAATGATTTTATTATTTTATTTTTAAATTAAAATTATTTTAAAAAATTATTTTTATTTATTTCCAAAAAGGTAGTGTCGACACTACATGTCAAATGAGTTGATGCCTAATACCATTTGTGCTGACACATTGTGCTAAATAGGTTGACACTTATTGTTCTTGAATAGAACGTTTCGTGTTGACACCAATTGGCTTTTGGGTCGACACCTTAAGACAAAACACGCTTAACAAACTCAAGTGTGTCGACACTATTGAAGTTTAGGGTCGACACCTTAATAGCTTTACTTGAGATGTTTCAAGAACTCAAGTGTGTCGACATTAAATAAGTTTGGGTCGACACCTCCAGTATTGGACCGGGATCCAAGTTGAGTCAACACCAATGCAAATGGGTCGACACCTCTATACCTTGACAGGATTCAACTTGTGTCGACACCAACACACATTTGAGTCAACACCATGTGATCCTTCGGGTTCCACACCTCGGGTTCTATGTGTCAACACCAAAGTTTCATGAGTCGACACTCAGACACCATTTGGGAAACTCAACGTGTCGACATCAAAGAGCAGCGGGTCGACACCATGACTTCAAGTCATTCCCCAGACTCTGATCCAAAGTGTCGACACCATAAAGCATTTAGTCGACACAAAGGCAGCCTTCGGAAACAAGGAGTTTGGGTTGACGCTAAATCGAAGAAGTGTCGACATCGAAATTCCAGTAGCCAAGTCGAACTTCTAGGGTCAACACCAAATCGAAGAAGGGTCGACACCATTTTTTTAAAAGCCAAGTCTGACTGAAGGGTCGACACTAAAGTGAAGATGTGTTGATACCATTTTTCCAGTAGCTAAAGTCTCTCATCTAAGTCGACAGCAATGAAGACAAGAGTCGACACCTTGAGCAGACCATGAAGTCTTGAGTCGACAACAACTCTGATATACCAAGGCCCTAGTTGAAAAACTAAAGTAATGCATGGATCGACACCAAAAGTTTCATGAGTCAACACCACTATTTGGGTAAGAAGAATGAAAAAATAAGGTTGACACCAACGAAGCACTGAGTTGACACAATTGCGTAAGAACCAAGGCAAATACCATATTTTATCAACACCAAAGGACTTTGAGTCGATAGCTGTGTCGAATTTCAAAATATGCGCTGGTTCCAACGGTAACTTTTTCAGAGCATTTATTACCTCCACCAACCCACCAACAATCATTTACTTCAGTGGCCTATGTAAGGAGTTAATTTTCAGAGTTTTAAACTTCTTGACACTGTTCTATTGATTGCATTGAAAGCTCAAATCCAACATTGAAGCATTTACTGCTATTTACTCCTCCAGCCCTAATACTCTCACTCTCTTATTCATTTATTTCTAATCATTGTAAGGAGAGATTGTTAGTGAATCTCTGATTCAATTCTAATTTATTGTAAAAGGTGAGTCACCCTTGTAAACCCTTAAGAGAGTGTGAGAGCTTCTTAAAGAAGTGCTTAACAGTGTTTACGAAAATAGGGAATTATTTGTAGAACCCTCTTAAAGTTGTGAAGACTTTTGAATGTGCTTGTGAAGCATTCGATTTTAGTGCAAATTCTCAAAGAGAGTCTTGGCGAGTGGATGTAGGTTTGAAAGAAGCCGAACCACTACAAATCTCAGTGTCTAGTTCCAATTTCTCTCCTTAACCTTTTAAATTTCACTGTTGATATATATTTGCTATATTTGTTAGTGAAATTAAAAAGATTTCTAAAAGGATTTTTAAAATTGTTATTTTTGTTTTAAAACCTAATTCTCCCCTTTTGGGTTACCTAAGACTATCAAATCCTAATATCTATGATGGGCCTAACCAATTATGATTAGCTGAGATACTAACCTAGTACGAAGGAAGATGATTGGACCGGGCAGACATCATTAATGATGGTTGCATAGCCGAGCTCCCAGCATTAATGAGAGTAAGTTGGCTAGGGCTGAAAGCATTAATGGCGATTAGACCAAAATCATACATTTACCGTCATACATTATTTCAGCCCATATGGGCCTAATCTACCCGTCTGCAAGGTAAGGCTCATGATGGGACCAACCCATCATGAGTCCCAAAAGGAATACACCAACTAGCTCCTATAAAATGGGACCAAGCCCAAAGTAATCAGGTACATGAAAAACATTCCTAAGGAGAAACTCTATAAATTTGTTTTCTCTTTACATTAAAGCCCATTCTTACTTAACCATCGGAGTGGCTGGCGACGACCGTCGAAGTGGTTTTCAGCACTCGCCGCCAGCCTGTTTACGGTTGTTGCCATGTGCAGGATACCCGTGTTCATTTGGATGCTCTTTTGAGTTGGATCCGACCCACTCTATTCAAATACTCCTACGATTTGACTCCCGTACAAAATTGATCTTTATACTTTTTCAAACTTGAGCACTTCTTGACATAATTCTTATAAAATTATATTGTATGTCAGTATTTCCTTCTTCTATTAGGCATTGTCTCAAGGAGTTCTTTCTTTTGGTTTTTTCCCTTTTATTTAAGTCTAGTGTATGTGTATATGTATACACACTATTTAATAAAGTGAACCAAAATTTTTGAAGCCCCATCACAAATTTCGCAATTTCAAAATTGTCTAACACTCACAATTAAATTTTCTTAAGAAAGTAAAACTGCCCCAAAAGAAGCCCACCACCAAGGTAGTTCCTATTTTCACTCTACCAGTAATTAAGCGGTTATTTTCAGTTATCTAACTTGCCAACCCAGTTTATATATCTAGTTTCTCTCTTTCCTCTGCATTGAAGTAATGCTGTAAACATAAATTCTAACTTTTCATTGAATAACCGAAAGCATACTGCAAAGTCAAGTTTCTTAAATCCATGTGTTTTTTTAAAGTCATTTGATAATCTATTTTCTATCATGCTGCATATTTGACAATTACATAACAATTTTAAAAAACAGTATTCACTTTTTAAAAAAATCAATTACCATGAGCATTTTATTTAACCACAACAACGTTTTCAATTTCCAATTTTCATGCAGGAAACAAAACTGAAAAAAGTAATTAGTTTTCACTAATGAACTTATTATATTAAGAAACACAAACTATTCAAGCTTGAACACATGAAAAAAAATATGCTTAATTAAAAAAACTGCTTACTCTAAAAAACAATTCAGCCAAAGGAGACCAAAACAACATTTTAATTGATGATACCTCGACGGTTGAACCAAGGGTGTTGAGCTTTCGTCGATCACAAGGCTCCCTTGATTAGACCTGAAAAGACAACGTCAGGACTAGCACCGGTGGGGTATTAGCCGAATACCCTCCCTTGCTTAAGTTTGTTTTCTATATGTTGTAGGGCGATAGTAAAAATATAGGGACGGATAGTACACATACCTCAATCTTAGGAAGCTAGGGTTAATATAGAAGGGAGCCCTGTACCAAATTGAGTTGGATCCCATGGATTATGCTTGAGAGATCACCGCGAATTTTGAAATATCCACCCTTCCCTGTAGGAACCCAGACCCTTTTTATTTGTAAGGATTAGTGAAATCATGTATATTTTCGGCGTAAAATGGCTAGGTGCTTAAGTTTGTGAAAGAATTAAAACTTGATCACGATAATGATTGTTAACGATAATGGTATGCCCGGTTATGCTTGAGAACTATTATTGTGAGTTGTTTGGGTGAGTCTTGAGGTGTTCGGCTCATGATTCGATTTGTGTATACATCTTTTATTCGGATCTTCACCCAGCGTTGATCGCTCGAGCGGTGGGGAGCTCGCTCAAGTGGACAGGTGGCAGAAAGTTCGGTAAGTGGGGACCGCTCGAGCAGTGGGAGGGTCCTCTCGAGTGGACTGCTGGCGAGAAGCTTATAAGTTGTGGATTTTAACATTTCATTCTCATTCTTTCCTCTTCTCTCTCTCTAAAACCAGAACATGTGACCTAGGGTTAGATTTTGAAGATCCATGGAGCCTTCCTTCTCCCGTTAGGATAGATTTCTTATCGTTCCTTGGAGTGAGCAACCGTTAGAGAGTGTGGATGTGCATTGGGAGCTTCTCCGTAGTCGCGCGATTGGGGTTTTAAGGGTTTAAAGCTCGCTAGAGGTTCGATTCATGTTGGTAGAACGTCTTAAAGGTAGGATCTATGACTATCCTTGAAGTATTGTTTGATATGAGTTGAATATTTGTGTTTATATACCTGAAAAGCATGAAAATCTTTGTTTTAGAAACCCTAGGTTAGGGTTTGGTGTTAAAGTAAGTTAAATCTTGTATTTTCAAGTGATGTGGGATGGTTCTACCTTAATAGTGTCGTTGGAACACAATAACTATGTGATTTGAAAAGTTATGGTTTATTCGAGTTGGAAGCAAAGAAAATTGGGACTCTTCGGATTGTTGGGTTTAAATGATGAAATTGATGAATGATTTGATAAATCTTGGGTTGTGAGAATCTTTAATTTGTGTGTTAGGAAAGTTAGAACTCGATTAGTGTCTAACTCAGGAAAATTTGGGGGGTTTTGGGGTCGGTGGACCCGAGTGGCGAAATTGATTGGACTTTTGAGAAATTGGAACTTGATTCACTTCATAAATATGTTAACTTCATAAATCTTTGGAATTAACAAAATTGATGTCAATCGATGATTTGCCCTATAGGTGATGTGTGTTGGCGAGAGGAACCGATGTTGGTTTGGACTTGTGTTTGTGAATGTGTTTATATTAATCATGTTCATGTAGGGTAATCATTAATGTATTGAACTCATTGTGTGGGTTTGGCAAAAGGAATCATGTTTGGGTTGGACTCGCGCGTGAAATTTGTGAAATTGGTGATGATTAAAACCCAACCCTTCGAATGGTGATCCTGAAGTGGTTTATAATGTCTTCCCTTCGGATGGTGATCCCGAAGTGGTTTATAATGTCTGCCTATCCTTCAGATGGTGATCCTGGAGTGGTTTCTACTGTATGTTCTCCCTTCGGATGGTGATCCCGTAGTGGATTCGAATGAATGCCCTATCTTTCGGATGGTGAGCCCAAAGAGGTAAACGATTGTTGTGATGATAAGAGTAAATGAGAAACAGGTAACACCACGAGTTAGGTAAGGTTAAAAGGTGTCGGAAGATATGTGTTTATATGTGTGCGTGAGTTGTGACATTGAGAAACCTTGATATTAGTTGTGGAAATAAGTTTTTGCTAGAAAGGTAAGCTCGATTTGGTTTTGGAAACAATTGGAAAACACACGATGTGTATGTGTGTGTGCGTGCGTGCCTGTGTGTGTGCGTGCGCAGGTTATTAAGAACTTGAAATGGATGTATTGAGGTTAAAACGACAGAAAGCTGAATGAGGAATTTTGTAAGGAAAATTTGGTTATGTGACGAGTTTTGTAAGAAAATGGATGTGATATTTGATAATTTTATGTGTTGCACGTCGCACAATCACTCTCGCAAGTCATGCATATTCATTCATTATTAGTCATTTTTTCTACGAGTCTCGGCTCATGTTGTTTAACAATATTTCAAGTAATCATGAGGATCGAGTTATTTTCTGGAGGAGTTTGCATTAAGACCTCGTTGGGTCGTGATCTTTGAAAACTCTTAGAGCTTGCTTTAGGTTGTAACGATAGAGAATTTTGTTCATCGTATTATAGTTCGATAGTAGTTTGTTTGTAAGGCCTTAAGGCCAAGAGTACATTTATTGTATGCATGTGAGGACGTTCCCTTCTTCGATGGGTTGAAGGTTTTAAATCTTCAAATGATGTATCTTGATATTGAGTTTGAATATGGGTTCTTGGGTTTAAAGACAGTTGTCTTACTCTCAAATGTATATTTTATATCTCGGTTTTGGCCTATTTAAAATCATATTCAAAGAAGGAGAAAAAGTGGCAATTTTTCCAAAGCTTAGAAAATCTTATAGTTTTTGGGCAGTAAGCTCTCGGGTATCCCACCGCTCGAGCGGTGTGGAGTCTGCTCGAGTGGACTCCACTGGATGACTTCTTATTTAAAACTATTTTAGAACGGAATTTTTCTTAAATGTTTTGAGCTACCCCTTTGGGGTATGAATTGATTGTTTTTTAGGGTGTTTTCAAAAGGAAATGGTCATCCGTGTTGGGGTGATTTTCTAGCATTACTCGGGTTTTATTATTTTGAAATTAGGGCGTTACATTCCCGGTAAGGCTGGGCACGTGTCCTAAATAACAAGAGGGTATCACGCGCGGACTCGGCGCCTCCGGCTCTGTCATTTTAGCCACCCGGCCTACCTGGCCAAAAGCCCGTGCAGCTTGGCCAGGCACATTCATCCGAGCTCGATCAGCCCTCAGTCGGATATTGCCGATCCCGTCAGTTATCCCCTCATTCCCGGGATGCTGCGGTTCAAGCACCCTAGGGAATGCAGCTACAGGTTTATCGTCGCGAGTCAGGCAGTGTGGCGGTTTCCCCAATTCATTTTGGTGGCGTTACCGTATACAAGGCACCCCATCATTTAATACCCGTCCATTAGGCTCTGTGTTGGGAAAGGGGTGGCGCTTCAACACTTTTCACCATCCCTACGGTGTTCCCTCGCACGTTCAACAGCCCTCCGTGAGTGCATTTATGGCCGTTGGATCTCCCAAGTGCAGTTACATCTTCAGCGTTCATTCCCGTCATGCATCATATAGCTGTTTTAAAGAGTTCACTTCTAATTTGTTCTCATTTTAGACAAAACTCACACTGTCTTCCTCTCTTGAGAATCCAGGGATTGTCTGAGTATTTTCGGCCCTATTGGTAAGTCTCTTCTTACTCACTCTCTATTTATTTATTTCTATAATTCTGGCTCCTACTATTCCTGCATTCTTGGCCCCATCTCCTCTGTATTTCTTGCATCATACTTCATACATTTTGCATTTTTACAAGCACATTCCTTTAACGTCCTTTTTTGTTACAAATGCTCCTCACTTTGAGAAGATGTTCATCAAGATCGTCAACTTTGCTAAGTACCTTCTTCCAATCATCAAAATGGGTACTAAGGACTTCCCATGGGAAGTTGAGTTAGCTTCTGGCTCTAAGATAACCCATTCTTTGTCTGTCTCTTCCTCTTCATAGGATAGGGGCGAGAGTTCCCATCCTGCTACCTGACACCTAGCAAGTTCCTCCAAGGCTATTGCTCTTGAGTCCATCCCTCCTACCACCAAAATATCTGACTTAGAACGTTTGCGTGAGAAGTACCTTATTCCTCCAACCTTGCACCTCAAGAAGCCTACTTTGGATGAGAGAGATTGTTCCTTTGTCATAGAGGAGGTACGGTCGTACAAACACGCCTTCTTGGCCAGTCTTTGACTCCCATTTCCTCAAGTCATTTGAGAACCCTTGGCCTTTCTCAGTCTATCCCCTGGTCAGCTTTTGCTGAATGCCTGTCGCATTCTCTACAGGTGTATAGTCTTATAGGATGAATTTAGTGGGGGGAAGAGTCATCTGACGGTTGAGGAGTTTCTTCACTGCTACCAACCGAAGGAAACGCAACCGTGGGGGTATTATTTTCAGTCTAGGTCTGAGGATCGGGCACTCATCCAACGGTGCCCATCTTCGAATAAGCATTGGAAGGGTTGATTTTTCATCATTTCCTGGGAAGGATGGGAGATCCAGGACTGGGAGGTGCTGGGCCCTCAAGTTCCTAGAATCTATAGGGTATGGAGGGACCCTTAGTCGGGTAGCATCACTATTGAGCCTCATCTTGACACCAAGGTGAAGGGCCAAGTGGATACGCCAAGCAGTTCGAGGACCGCTCTTACAGTCAGCTGGTCACCAACAAGAAGCTCAGCGCCTACCTACTGGGCCCCCGGTCCCCCGTGAAACCCACTGTCTTTCTCGTTCTGTTTATAGGTATCTTTCTGTTTTATTGCTCCCTTATGCTCTTGCTTTTGTCTAGTGTGCAAAGATGTCGAAGAAGGTTGATAAAGCTCTGATGGCTAAGGTTCGTGCTTGGGCTGTTGAAGATGTCGAGCCGACTACTCATAAGAAACCCCAATTTCTGGTGAAGGGGAAGAACCTACCCACTCTCACTTTACCCGGACTCCCCAGTGGCCTCGGAGAAGGGAGCAACGGAGAAGGAGGTGGTGGATCTAAAGCCTCCTTCCTTACCTGACCATCTGTGGCATTGGGATTTTTGGGATTTTTTAAAAATGTTTCAAAACTAAGGAAATTCAAAGATGTTTAAAAAATATTTTTAACACCTTGAAAATCAAATTTTAAAAACACCTTTTTTGTTGAAAATGGAGTCACCAGTTAGTTTTTGAGAAAAATTAAGAATAACAAAAATGACTACAGATTTTTAAAACGTTTAACCAGAGAAAAATAGATCGGGATTAAGGTACGAATCAGGGAAGGTGTTAGGCACCCCGTTCGTCCAACCATAAGGTTGGCCTTTACTAATCATCATTGATTCTTTAATAGAATTTCTCAAATGCAAGCAAATAAAAAAAATAGAGGCAAAGAGAGAACACCCAAAATCAAATATAGAAAAATATATAATATATGTACATAGCACTCCAAATCAAAACAAATAAAGGGATAAAATCTTAAGTCCTATGGCATACAATTTCTAACTAAATGATACAAGTAACACACCGACATGTAATTTCATTAAAATAAACTAAACTATCATGATTTGCATAAAAGAGTAAAACATGTCACCTAAACATGAATTACTAACAAGAAATAAATTAAACTATCCTAAACATGGTTTCAAATAAAGGAACTAAAACATGTATATTATCAAAATAAACTAAGCTAGCATTTAAGATGATGAGCTTTTAATAAAAGAAATACTAGGCAAAATCTTAAAGAGAGTTTATTAACAAAGAAATTTAAAATAAAGGTTTTACGGCAAAAGAGAATTTAAGAATTTAAAAGAAAGAGTTCACAAGAGAAAAATTATGCTAAAAATAAAAATGTTAGAAAATATTATTAATAAAAGAAAATTTAACTATTTACATTTACATTAAAAGAAAATAAAGTGAAAGAAAACAAAAGAGAAGAAAATTACACTTAGAGAATGAAAATTTGATTAAAAAACTTTTATGATTTTTGGGTTTAACAAAAGAAAAGAAAAGAAAAAAAAAGGTAAGCATTATGAAAAGAAAAGAAAAAGAAATGGAAAAGAAAGAAAAAAAAATAGAATATCAAAAAGAAAATAAAGTTACATTACAAGGAAAAGAAAAGAAAAAAAAATAAAAAGCTAAAAAGAAAAATTACACTACTATAAAGAAAAGAAAAGAAAATGAGAAATAAAGGCTAATGAATGAGTATTAAACCAATATTATAAAAAAAAAAAAAAGAAAAAAAAAAAAGAAAGAAAATAGTGCATTAAAAGGAAATTAAAACTACATTGCAATCAAAAGGAAAATAAATAAAAAAAGAAAGAGGACATTAAACTAATGCTGAAAATAAAGGGGCATTAAAAAAAATAACTAATAAAAGAAAGAAATAAAAAGAAAATAAGCACACAAGTATTTTAATTGAAAGATATGAATGTAATATTGACAATTACATTCATATAATGTAAGTGCTTTTTATAACAACTAACAACATCAATAAGTTGTAGTTGCCAAAAATATTAGCACTATTTAATGAATTAATGAAATAAAAAAAATAACAAATGTGTTAAGTGTAAATGTAAAAAAATGAATAATTAAACAATTAAAGAAAATAACCAAATTACATGAAGCAAATATGATTCACTATGTAAATAAAAGGAAAATATGAATTGAAATTGAATTTTAACCCAATCACTGCAAAAGAGAGGTAATGGAGTTGTAAGGATCGGGGATCCAAACAAAATACATGGATTGCTTAAGAATCCTCAAGTTGGGGGAATATGCATCAATTATCTAATCCTTAGGTGGTGATCCAAACAAGGCTTTCAATGTAGGCGTCGGAGGTTCGGATCTCGGTATTTCGGCAGGACTTCGGCGTCAGGACTCGAAATTGCTCGGCAACTCAACAGAGCTTCTCTCATTAAATCTCTCACTAATTTTCTGTCCTGAAAAACGTACCAGGAGTACGATATTTATAGAATTCTTCAACCAATGAGGTGTTGCCACGTTTTGGGACACGTCAGGCCATTTAGAGTTAGCGGTCGCTAGGTTCAATATGGCGGTCACTATGTTTAAAAGAAGTTCCACAAGGTTTTATTGGGGTGTCTACAGTTGCCCCTCTTCGATATAACTTGCATAACAATGCATGAAGCAAGTTATATCAAAGACCCAGAGACAACAACTATTTAATCGAGCCGTCAATCTTAGGCTACAAACATACAAGCATGCATATAATGTTGGTTGTACTCGAATTTTAATCGAGCTGCCTACGTACCCATTTGCTAGGGATCATACCAAAACGTAGTTCCTGGGGCAAAATACAGGGATACAAGATAAGGAATATGAAACATGATGCAGATGCTAACATGACGCAGAAGCTGGTATGATCAAGATCAAAGACCTAAATAGGTCGAGTTATGACCCAACAATTCGGAATGATAGCGGGGAAAAATTAGTCAAAAGACAAGTTACGGCTTAAAACTTTCATACCAAGAAGAATAACTATGAATTAATAGGTCAAGTTAAGACCTAAATATTTGAAAGTGGGATAAAAATAATTAAAAACCAAGTTACGGCTTAAAATTAGATTTAACGGGAGGTAGGCCGCGAATTAATAGGTCGAGTTAAGATCAAAAGATTCAGAACGGGGCATGAGATAAAAATAAGTAGAAGCCAAGTTACGGCTTAAAATTATATTTATCGGAAGGAAAAGTACAAATTAATAGGTCGAGTTAAGACCTAAAAATTCAGAACGAGGCGCGAGATAAAAATAATTAAAAACCAAGTTACGGCTTAAAATTAAATTTATCGGAAGCAGAAAATACCTCAAAAAGAAGGGTTTAAAATACACAAAACTTATTTTTTGAATTATTTCTAAACACACAAGATTTTCTCGAAGTATTTTTAAGAAATTCCAGAGATTATTTTTAGAAAAACACCCATACCAAATAAGAACCCATGTTTTCTAAAAGAATGTTTTGTAAAATAACACTCCAAATAAAGAAGAAATAAGGCAAAAACATATATAATAAAATCCCTAAAAGAGCCTCCAAAACCCTCAAATCTCGTGATGGACAAACTGACACAGGGCTGCCAACTTTGGAGTTAGCGGTCACTATGACGGAATTGACATGACGGTTGACGTGTGGACGGCCGCCTAGACAAAACCCTTCTGACATCGCGGTTTTGACATGGCAGTTGCTGGATATAAACCCTTCCAACATGGCGGTCGCTATGTGGCGTTTGGGAAACATGGCGATCGCTCGCTTATGAGAGGGCAGCCGCCAACTCAAAGCACGTATATAGCCCCCCAAGCGCACGGATCTGGATCATTTTGCTTACCTCACTCTCTCTCTCTAGCCCTTATTCTCTCTCGTCTCACTCTCAAACTCTCCTTTGTCTTTCACTTCTTTTCTAGCTTTTGTATCGTTTGCTTTTTGCTTCTCCTTACCACACGATAATCACATTACTATTCGTGATCCCGTTTCTCTTTATGGCAGGCGAGGACCATGACGATGACTTGGGGGCGACGCAAGGCCCTTCTGCTGCTGGAAGCTCCTCAATGGGGACTTTTAGGGTATGACCACCAGTCTTCCTGCTAGCGGGGCCACTACCACGCAGCCTACTGCTGCGATGGATGCTCTCGTACTTGAGGCGGAGCATGCCTCTCACTGGATTGCTGAGGAGGCACGGGCAGCTGCTGAGGCATAGGCGGCTGCAGATGCTGCTGCTGAGGCTGCGATGGCCGATTTCTTGGACCCTGATGCTGGAGAGGGTCATCCAGTGCCCTTCGACCGGCATACTTACGCTCCAGTACCCTATCGCGTGGTTCCACGCAGGATGAGACGCTACAAGCCTTCCACCGATGCTGTTGCTGCCGACATTCTTCTACGGGAGCCTGACCACCACATTTTTCGCCGGCGACCTTCGGCATGTACCTTATCCTTATCGTTTTAAATACCAAAGCATAATATATCAAACATGAACGCATGCCGAGGATCCCCTAGATGATATGATAATGTGTTTCGATATAATGGTCAATAATGATGAATGATGATTTATTTTGATGATTGTGTGATTGATGATTAGAATTTGAACTTAACTTAGTTACCTATGCAATGGGGATTAAAACAGCGGAGACACTAGAATTTGAAAAAACAATGAAAGGGGCAATTATTTTAGCAAAAAGTACAAAATAAATTTTTTTTTAGGAAAAACATAAAAAATAGGGGGGGTTTTGTTTTTATATTTGTTTTTAGGGCATGAAAACTGAAAGGGTAATTTTTTATCAAAAATCTAAAAATTAGAGATAATTTTGTCAAAAATTTCTAAAAATTTAGGGCAAATTTTTTACAAATCACCAACTTTAGAAATCAAAGGGGTATTTTACGAAAATCAAAGAATTTTTACAAAAGTCCCAAAAAATTTAGGAATATTTTTAGAAAATCCTATAAATTTTTAGAAAATCCTATAAATTTTTTAAAAATCCTAGAAATTTAAGGAAAATTTTAAGAAAATCCTGAAAATTTTTTACAAAAATTCTAGAAATTTGAGAAAAATTTTTAGAGTTGTTTAGAAAATTTGAGGAAAATTTTTAGAAATTTTTAGAAAATCCTAGAAATTTGAAAAAAAATCTTGAAAATTTTTTAAAAATGCTAGAAGTTTTAGGAAGATTTTTAGAAGATTGGGACAGATTTTTATAAATTCTTAAAAAATTAATCCAAAAAGGTTATGACAAAAAGGACAAAACAAAAATATCAAAGGAAAGAGATTTTTTTTGTTATTATTATTATTATTATTATTTTTATTATTATTAATATTTTTTTATGTATTTTATAGAATAATTAACACAAAAAGATAGAGATTTGCCTGGCGTACTAGGGCTTGAGATCCCTATTCTTTTATTAGGACGTGCAAAAATCAAAGAATCGTCACTTACACACAAACCTAGGGTTAGGAAGATTTGCCTGGCGCACCAGGGCTTAGGGTCCCTAGTTTTCTAGGGTTTGAAAGAACCGAAGGCTCGTCACTTACACACGAACTTAGGATTAGGGTGCCTAGTTTTTTAGGGATTGAAAGAACCGAAGGGCCGTTACTTCCACACGAACCTAGGGTTTTTTATTATTTTTGGTCATCTGCTGCATATTTCATGTGCTTGATTTTCTCTTAATGTACCCTCTGTTTGTTTTCTCTTTTCAGGCTGGTCACTATGTCAGAGGCTTCGGGGGGTCTGCCTTCTAAGAGGTGTTGGAGTGGTATGATGCCCTCCCTGTCCCTAGCCGAGCTTATATTGACGCCTCTAATTTTGCTCGCTTTATACCCCTATTGGGTAGGATGAGCAACGACCGAGTATGGTTAATAGCACTGCCGGAGTGGTGGTGGGATACCACCAACACCTTTCATTTTACCACATTCGAGGCTACTCTGACGCCTCTGGATTTTGCGTTGATCACCGGCATCCGGGTTGGAAGAGCCCCTATCCCTTTTGACCCTACCATCGCTGGTTCTACTGATGCACTGATGTACTTCCTTGGAGCTATTCCTACTCAGATGGATCGCGACAGAGTCCGGTATACTTGGTTCTTTGACTTCTTTTGCCATTTCCAGTGCACCGAGCCCCGCCACTACGAGTGGGTCGTCCGACGATTCTTGATGTATATGTTCGTACCTCTTTATTTTTGAACAAGGAAAACACCGTTCATTTGCATTACTTGGGCGACCTAGCTCGTCTTGACCGGTTACATCTTTCGACTGGGGAGGAGCTGCTCTTGCCACTCTCTATAGCTTTATGCGAACCTTGACCCGGTTCTCCCAGGAGCTCAACATTGGGGGATACTGGAGAGTTTGTGAGGTATGCTTTAGTTTTTACACTTTTCCATTTATTCCCGTTCTTTGTTTATTCATTATTTGCTGGTTGACATCTTCTTCTTTGCAGTTGTGGACCTATGAGTTCCTCGGGCTTCACGTCCCAGCGAACTCCGAATAGCCCTTCAGTCATTCTTATGAGTTCCTCAGACGTATGAGTTCCTCGGGCTTCACGTCCCTTCAGTCATTCCCCGAGCAGCCCGGTGGTCCCGTGGGCTAAAGGGGAAGAAGGCTGGGGGGAAGGATATTGATCACTTTCGAGTTTCACTAGACCGGCTGACCTCTAACCAGGTATCATTTTCGTTACTCTCTGTATCATACTATACTGCACTATACTATTTTTGTTCTTTTCTGCTTTGTACACTGATCACTGTATTCTGTTCACTGATCGTTATACCGCACTGCATTTACTGATTACTATATACTGCATTGTTCACTGTACTCTACAGGTTCACTGGGATGTCTGGCAAGGAGTAGAGGATCGGGCCGGTGCAGACCTGATGCGCAGCCAGGATATCGCTTCGAGACGGATCCTGCTGGAGGGTCCATTTGGACGGGAGTACTATCTAGGAGAGCGAGTGGTTCGCCAGTTGCTCGGCCTAGATCACTTTTGGATCCCGGTGGTTCCTCCAGCCTATATGCGCCGGACCAATCATCTGAGCCGGATCGATCTCCTTTTAGAGCTGGTGGGGACTCCTGTTGCTAAGCTGCTGGTGGAGGAGGGAGATTACATCACTTGGGCCCAGGCCCATTTTCTTGGTTCACTAGGACCTGGCCCGGCTATGCCAGGTGGCAGGAGGAGACGGATGCCAAAGGATGAGGGAGCTGGTGTTGATGCTGGAGCGGGAGCTACCGCTGGTGGTGGTGGGGGAGCTGGTGTTAGAGCTACCGAGATACCCTGGACTGTGCCGACCATCGTTGTTGGGTATCCTTTCGATATCCCTATTTCGGTTCCCCCGATTTCAGAGTTCTAGCCAATATATGCTCAGGTTCGTTCTTTTCCTCACTGCTTTCCTTTTTGCTTTTTCCTCTATTTAGACTGCTTAGTTCTTTATTCTTTTTGACAGGTGGATCAGGCTTGGTTGGATCACCTCGTCCTGGTAGCGAGCAGCATGCGGACTTTGATTCGCCAGTAGGATGCTGCTCTGCGTGCAGTTGGGGTTCCTTTCATCCCTCTACTGGTGAGTGTCTTTTTCTTTGGTCTTGGTTTTGTTCCATTCCGCTTTCTTACCTTTTGTCTCTTTTGACAGCCACCTGTTGTTGCTGCTACTCCGACTCAGGCTCTTGCTCAGCCTCCTGCTCCTGCTCTAGCTCGAGGCCGTGGGTCCCGTGTTGCTACCTCCAGAGCTCATTCCCGGGGATCCACCGCTTCTGCTAGGAGCCGATCCAGGGTCATGTCCTCCTCCTCCAGTAGTGATGACGGCGATGACTTTGACCGGCTCTTTGAGGATGATAGCTCGAATGAGGTCGGTCCTTCTTCTCGCCTGGTCCGCCAGAGACGTTCCTGAGAAAGAGAGCCCCCCCTCCCCAATTACTTTTTCACTTTCATTTAGATACACTTACTCTTTATGGGTCTGCGTTCCCCAGTTTGATACATTTACTTGATCCATGGGCCTGTGTGCCCCACTTTATTGTTTTATTGGGCCTGGGTGTCCTGGTTACATTTTGATAAATTCTACCACTTTTGATGTATTTTGGGCCTTCACGCCATTTATTACATTACATGTTTATCTGTTGCACGATTTTTCTTTATTTTCTGCTTAAACTGTCTTGGATGCATAATTTAGATGTCACAATTTATACAGATCACACAAACTGCAAACTGACACACACCCACCATGTTCAAACATGGCGATCGCCATAACATAACATGGCGGTTGCTATTTATAACCTGGCAGTCACCGGGTCAAATGGCTGATGTCACTGTACGATACTTTTTAGAGTTGGCGGTCGCCACCTCCAAGGTAGCGGTCGCCACATTAAACGTACCTTTTACCGAAAATTTGATTTCTCACCTTTTTTTCCCTTATCAATATAGCCCTGGAAGCCCCATTTTCTGTTACTCTGACTCAGATGGCTTCTTCCCTTTTTGCATGGGTTGAGGCATTCTCCCATATCGAACGTTTAAACTTCGCCCCATTTGGCCATAATGCTCTTTCTCACTAAGGACCATGAAGATTAATAGATCTTTACTAACGGCTGCTGCACAACTGTGGGATCTACATTCTCGCGTCTTTCGATTTTGCCTTGAAGAGCTCTGCCCCACTGTGGAGGAGTTTGCTGTCATTTTGAACTTGGCCCCACAGAGTTCCGTTGCGGTTCCCACTTTCTTTCTTTCGACCCGTTAGCAGGTGATACAGCTTTGTGGTCTATCTAGGATGGAGGCCTCTCTTTTGACACAGGATGACTGTCTTGACATACCCTGGATCATGGAAAGATTTTGTCCTAACGGTGACCTTAGTGACCTCGACTTTCAGCTGCGGCGACGTTATGCTCTTTACTTCTGTGTCCTTGCCCAGTATCTTCTTGTCCCTTCTAATGGGCGGGTTAGCTGTGCATTAGTTGACATTACTGGCCAGATGTGGATGGGAAATAACTTCGTACCACTTGTCCTAGCTGAGACGCTGTTGGGCCTAGATGCTGTTCATCGTGATGAGGCCACTACTTTTGCTGGCAGCCCCTTGCTCCTTTAGGTAGTTTCAAACCTTTCTCTTTATCAGACTTGTGTCATACTGCGAAGCTCTACTCTCACTGATCTAACTTTTTATTGTAGATTTGGCTGATGAAGAAGGTAAATCTTGTACAAAAACCACTTACTGATAGACACAGTGCCGCAGCTTTTCTTTACCACCCCTGTTATCAAATATGCACCACTGAGGCAACCTGGCGACAGTATCTCTCATCCCAGACTGGCCCAGTTATTACTTGGTAATTCCCCTGGTGGCGGATCCATGCCATAACTCTGACCACCATGGATCATCCTGGTGTCATGTTGGTTGGTTTGCGTCAGACTACTTTCTATTACCCTCATAGAATTATGCGGCAGTTTGGTTGCAGCCAAATCATCTTTCCCAGTATTCGAGGTCATTTATTTTCATTTGTACTGCGGGCCCCATTTCTAGCACTATATCAGGATGCTTGGCCGTCTCGTTCGTGGATGGAAATGCAGGAACTGCAGTGTCCCGAGCTCTCTGCTGAGTATAAGACATGGCTGATGCAGGATAGGGAGAAGAAGGATAAAGAAGAAGGGAAACATGCAACAAAGAGGAGAAAGACTTGAGAATTTCTGCTTTATTTTGAAAATTTAACAGCTTTCTTTTTTATTTTGTTTATAGAGTTTGAGACTTGTGTGCCATTCCCAAAACTTTGTAACTCTGATCAAAGTAATGAAAACTCCTGCTTTATATTTTAGATGGTTTAAATTTATCCAATTTTTTTTAAAATCCAATTAAATGACTTTATTATTAAAATTCAGAAATTAATTTGCATTGGCCTTACTCAGATTCAAAAATGGTTAAAAACAAAGAATGTGACCGGATTTCTTAAAAGAAGCTGCCTACATATCCCAAAAAGATGGAATTAGGCCATAATGTAGTTCGAGCTCGGTTCGTTCTCAGGTATTGACACTCTCTTTTGTGATGCCCTAACTTTTGCCAAGGTCGCCCTTTCGGGTTTTCGGCCTTGCGAGCTGCTCTAACTTTTGCCTGAGTTACCTTTTCGATTTTCAACTCAGCAAGCTTTTATTTTCTCTTTATTGTTACCTCAAGGATAGTACTTTTTGAGTTGGTCGAGGTTTACTGGAGTGGAGAACACATTGCCATCCAAATCCATAATAATGACTGCACCACCAGTCATGATAGTTTTGATGAGAAACAGTCCGAACCAGTTTGGCTTGAACTTGCCTCTCGAGTCAATGATAGGAGCTCTGATTTCCATAAGGACTAAATCTCCTTCTCTAAGGTCTTGGTTCTTGACCTTCTTATTGAACGCTCGAGCTATCCTCCTCGGTATCCTTATACATGAAACAGAACCTACAGCCTTCTTTCATCAAACAAGAGCAACTCTTCCATCCGGTTCTTTTACCGTTCTGCTTATGAAATACTGGCTTCGGCTACCACTCTTAGCAAAGGGATTTTCACCTCAATAGGAAGTACAGCTTCCATCCCATACACTAAAGAGTATGGTGTAGTTCCAGTTGAAGTTCTGATCGACGTTTGGTATCCCCAAAGTGCAAATGGTAGATGCTCCGGCCAATCCTTATGTGAGTTGATTGCCTTTTGTAGGATTTTCTTGATGTTCTTGTTTGCTGTCTCAATTGCTCCATTGGTCTATGGTCGATATGATGAGGACTAGTGAGCCACTATCTGGTATTCCTCAAAAATATCAAAGACCTCTATTTAAAAATTCGAGCCATTATCTGAGATGACCTCATGGGGAACTCCGTACCGCCAAATGATGTTTTGCTTGATGACCTTAGTAACATGAGAGGCTTTAATACCGAGTAGTAGGCTGCTTTCACCCACTTAGTAAAGTAGTCAATGGCCACTAAGATGAACTCGTGCCCATTTGACGCCTTCGGTGTTACCTTACTGATCACATTAATCCCCCATACTAAGAAAGGCCATGGTGACGTCAGGTTATACAACTGAGATGGGGGAACGTGCATGAAATTTGCGTGAATCTGACATTTGTGGCACTTCCGCACGAACTGTATGCAGTCTGTCTCCATTGTCATCTAAAAGTACCCTTGTCGCAGGATCTTTTTGGCTAACATATTTCTACTCATGTGTGGCCCACAAACTCCCGCAAGGATTTCGTTCATCAGTTCTTGACCTTCTTCATTGTTGACGCATAGTTTATTAACGCCAGAATGCCCTCATTTGTATAGTCTTTCACCGCAAATGACAAACTGTGCAAATAATCGTCGTATTTTCCTTTTATCCTTTTGGCTAGCAAACTTAGGATATTCTCCTTTATTCACGAAGTTCTGAATGTCAAAGTACCATGGAAGTTCGTTAGTGTTTTCCTCGATTGCGGCAATCGTCTCGTATGCCGGCTTTCTCTTCTGTTCAATTATCAAAGGCCTTATTCTGACTCCGGATGGTATGTCAATCATGGATGCTAGGGTGGCCAGTGCCTCGACAAACTCGTTCTGTAGTCTTGGCACATGGGTAACGATTACTGATTCGAAGCATGGTATTAACTTCTCTAGTTCTTAATGATAGAGAATCAAGGTTAGGTCCCTGACCTTCCATTCTCCTCTTGCTTGTGAAACCACCAGTGCTGAATCTTCGATGACTTCCAGCTTTCTTGCCCCTAATTTCAAGGCTTCCTTCAATCCAGCTAAACTTGCTTCATATTCAGCCTGATTGTTGGTAACTTCAAAATTAAGCTTTAGAGACAAAGGAACGTGGGATTCGTCAGGAGTGACAAGAAGGACTGCTATTCCATAGCCATTTGAATGGATGCGCCATCAAAATATAAAGTCCACTTGTCATCCCCGGCTTTCATCAGCTGTTCGTCAGGAAACTAGAACTCTGTGTCTTCACCCCCTTCAACTGGCTGATCGGCCAGGAATTCTGCTACTGCTTTGCCCTTGACTGACTTTCGGGTGACATATTAAAGATCAAATTTAGATAATAACAGCAACCATCGATCCAACCTTCCTGTCAGTGCCTATTTTTTAAATAGGTACTTCAATAGGTCCATCTGGGAGATGATATTCACTATGAAAGATAGCATGTAATGTCTCAGTTTTTGGGAGGCCCAAACCATGACCCAGTATGTCTTTTCCAACGGTGTGTATCATATTTCTGACCCTGTCATCTTCTTGCTTAAGTAGTAGACAGCCTTTTCGATTCTAGTTTCACCCTCTTACGCCAGCATACATCCCACAGCCGAATCTGTCACAGACAAATAGAGGATCAATGACCTATCTGGTTCGGGAGGAGCTAGAACAGGTGGGTTTCGTAGGTACTATCGTACGGTATCAAAGGCGCCTTGGCATTTTTGATCCCATTGAAACTCAACTTCTTTCTTCAGTAGACGAAAAAGCGGCTCTCAGGTAGTTGTTAATTTTAGGATGAATTGACTGATGAACTGTATTTTACCCAGAAAGCCCCTGACTTCTCGCTCGGTCTTCGGAGGAGACATTTCCAAGATTGCCCTGATCTTTGAAGGATCTACTTCGATACCCCATTGAGTGATCATAAATACAAGCATTTTTTCGATAGTGACTCCAAAGGCACACTTTTGTGGGTTGAGCTGCAACTTGTACTTTCGAATCCTTTTAAAAAAATTTTACAGTGCTGTGATGTGGCCATCCCGATCCTTAGACTTGACTATCATGTCATCGGTATACACTTCGACCTCCTTATGTATCATGTCGTGTAGTAAAGTAGTGGCAGCCCTATGAAAGGTTACTCCTGCATTCTTCAAATCAAACGGCATTACACGATAACAATAGGTGCCCCATGGTGTAGTCAAGGTCATCTTTTCTCTGTCCTCAAGATCCATGAGAATCTGGTTGTACTCAGAGAAGCCATCCATGAATGACAGCAAGGCGTGCCCCGCTGTATTGTCTACTAAGACGTCGATGTGTGGTAGTGAAAAATCGTCTTTCGGGCTAGCCTTGTTGAGGTCCCAAAAATTCACGTAGACTCGGATACGTCTGTCCTTTTTTAAAATCGACACGATGTTGGCTACCCATTTCGGATACTCAGTTACCATAAGGAATCCTGCATTGATCTGTTTGGCAACTTCTTCTTTGATCTTCAAAACCCATTCTTGCCAAATCAGTCTTAATTTTTGTTTGGCCGATTTGGTTAACCTTTGTAAAGATGCTTAAAAAGTTTAGAAGATATCCTATGAAACTTATGTATGCTTGAAAGGAAATTTAAATGTCTTCACATCTATGCATATTGTAAGGGGGAGTTTTCAAACTTATTATTATGGGCTTATTGATAGGGAAAGTTTTATTTAGCTTTTCTACATATTTTTGCCAAGTGTTTGTCATCATCAAAAATGGGAGAGATTGTTGGCATAACAAGGCTTCAATGACCATTTTGATGATAACAAATCTATGTATCCAATTATGCAAATTGAGTTTACAGGAAATATATAATTAGCACAATCAAATATGTGGAAGCCATGTCGCAATTTCAACTCAAATACTTTGGCGACAATCTCTTTAGAACAAAGGTAAAGGTTGACGTATTGAAGAACTTCAAAGAAGTGAAAGATTGAATAATTTTAATTGTATCATTTTTTTAGAATCTGTGTAAAATCACTAAACTCATGATTATATCTTTCTGAAGCTGATAAGAATCCTAAAATATCTTTAAAATATTTTTTCAAAACATAAAGAGATCAAAACCTTTTGGAAAATCAAAATTCTGAATTTTTAGCATTTCAGTCGATTAATGCATTGCATACAGTCGACCGAAAATGGTATGTCAAACAAGTTTTGAGATTCAACACAGTCCAGTCGACTGACCTTCAGATCTAGTCGACTGAAGGCTGGTTCAGTCGACGAACGAGCTTATCCAGTCGACTGAATAGGCTAAAATTCAAATTTTGTGCTGAAACGGCTAGTTTGACATTGCCATGTTTTGCCCAACGCCTAGTCCAAGTTTGAGGCCTATAAATAGAGCCTTTGAGCTCTGATTTTATTTAGTCAAAACCTCTTAAACATTCTCTCATATACATTCTTCATTTGTGTTTAAACTTTTGAGTTTTTCATTCATATTTTTGAGAGAAAAGATCATTTAGATTTCTCTTTGAGCTTCATTGATATATTTTTTTGAGAAGTGAGTTAGTGATTTCAATTCTTGTACTCATCCGCTCATCATAGGAGCATTTTTTTGTACGCTTTATTGTCATTCTATTGTATTTGAGAAAGGTGTTTCTCAAAAGAAGCTAATCCGCCTATAAGGATTGAATTGCTTAAGAAGAGTATATTATCAAAAGAGGCTACTCCGCCTATTGAATGAAGGAGTGATAGTGAGAAATTCTCATAGCGGTTGACTTGAGGCAAGGATGTAGGCTGTTGCGCTGAACCTTGTAAAAATCATAGTGTCATTCTTCTATCTTGCTTATTTTTTTATTTATATTATTATATTATTACTTGTCTTTGCATCACATATTTGGACTTGAATCATTCAATATTTAAATCATTACTTGTATCTTTAAATTTTAAAACAAGAAAAGTTTTGAATCATGTGTTTTTACTTTGCAAGAAACATTGTCAATAAAATATTCTTGTACTTTAAATTTTCTATCAAGAAACTATATTTGAAAATACACTTGCAAATTAAAACTGAAAGCTATACTTGTATTTTAAACTAGAAAAGTGTTGAATATATTGTATATTACAATATACACTTGCACTTAAATCTTCTAACAAAAAGTTTTTGTTTATAAGATTAATTAATATATACTGGTGAATTAAAAAGTTATATACTTGTATTTGAGTATTTGAATATTTGAACTAAGATTTTTTAAATTTTCAATTCAAATATCCAATTCACCTCCCTTCTTGGGATTACACACTACTATTTGGAACTAGTTAGAGTTTTTGGCCATTTTATAAAATAGGTTCTGTCTGCTGCCAAAACTAAGCAGAGCCAATTTTGGACAGAGAGTTTGAAATGGTTTTTAGAGACTTTCCTAAGGCATCTAGGTCTGATATTTGGACAGCCATTAGTTCAATATGTGAGCTGTGAAGTTCTTGTTGACAATTTTTGGAGTAGGTTACTAAAAATAAGAGTTTTGGGCTATACAAAAATATGTGACAGAGGTGTTCTTTGAGGGCTGAAACACAACAGAGCATTTCAAAGGGGTTTTGACCCATTAAAACTCAATAGATTAGGCTCAGTTTTGGTGGGTGTCTAGATATACATGTTATCTACACTTTCAAGTTTTGGCCAAAGCTCAGATCTCATTTTAAGCTAGGATTCTTAGATCTGCATTGTTGACTAGTCTGAAACCGACACACTTTGATAAAATTACAATATCTCGAGGTCCAGACACTGACATGTGCTCAAACGAATTTTGGACGACTTATATAACACAAAAATCTAGGTCTAGACATAAAGAACACGCTTATAGAATTTTCCTACATTGAGTTATGATGTTCCAATGATCAGGGCAAAAAGCCCAAAATGCCCAAAACTCAGGCCTATTTTGGTTCTAGCCTCTTAGTGTCATGTGCGTAATTTTTTGACCCATTTTCTTTGTATACATGTGTTTTACTTCAATATATCAATGTTCCAGAGCTTATAGAAGTCGTGAAACCCATGAAAAAACTCGCACCAACTCACAAATTCAACATTCATACCGAACAGTCCCAAAAATCTAACCATAACGCCTTTATTTTTGAGTTTTTGGTTCCTGATCTTAGATTTGTATTTGTAAATAATGGAAGAGGTGTTTGATATGTATAAAACCAGATGTGTTAGAGCCTTGATTACCTTGTTCAGAAGTTATTTTTTGGTGATGGAAAACCTTAGACTTAGCTTTCAAGCTCTATGAATCCTCCTTCTTCTTTCTTTTTATTTCTTCTCTTTTCTTCTCTCTCTCTCTCTCTCTATATATATATATATATATATTTGCACAAAATTCTAAGAAGAAGAATAGATGCTTTGGGTTTTTTTATAGAGAAAAGTCAAGTAGGAAACTTCCTTGAGAATCTTTGCTAATTATGGTTAGGTTTAGTTAACTTGGATTGCTTTTCACTAACTTAGGTTAAGGAAACTTAGCAACCAAGTTTGGAACATTCTCCTAGGTTTTTGGCCACTTCCAATGTATATATATATATCAAAATAATTTTTTTCATTTAATTATAGGAGAAAATTTGAGTATTTTCACATAGGTTCATTTCTTGACTTTTCGAGCTTTACTCTCATCTTAAACAACTTGGATTTATAACTTTGAGTTCTTATCTTCAATATTAGGGTTTTTATATATACTTGTGTGGTTTTCACTCTATCTCAGGTCTCGGGCTCGAAAAGGTTAAACGGTCGAGCTGGTTCTTCTTACCGAACTTAGGTTCAAGATTTGATTTCTATTGAGATATTCTTTCTTTTCTATTCGTATCTTTGAGTTTGGGTTATTACAATGCAAATGCATAGTTATACTCAAGATGTTTTATGCTAGCACACTAAGTCATGAATGTCACACATCAATGCAAACTCTCTCACGTAATGGATCAACCACTCCCACGGTTCCTAGGTATTCAAATCTAAAGCTCTGATACAAATCTGTCGCTCCCCGATTTATAAATAATAAAACCAGAGTAAAAGATTTGGAAATTTTGCCAAAAAAGATGACCGTTTTTTTTGTAAACAACCCTTGAAAATAGATAATTTATATCCAAAAATATAGCCCTGATGATCCTTCAAGAGAAACTCATTTTAAAACAAAATTTGAATAAAAGCCACCCAACAGAGTCCGCTCGAGCAGACTCCTCACCGCTCGAGCAGTGAGACACCCGAGAGTTCCCTGCCCAAAACTAAACAAATTTTCTATGAGATGGAAGCGGACTCCTCACCACTTGAGCGGTGAGACACCCGAGAGTTTCCTGCCCAAAACTGAAAATTTTTCTATAAGTTGGAAAAATTGTCACTTTTTCTCATTCCTTCGAACATGATTGTAAATAGGCAAAAACGAGAAATAAATTATACGTTTGAAAACGGAACAGCCATCGATCAACACAAGAATTCGGATTCAAACTCAAAATCAAGATACATTACTTAAAGATTTAAAACCTTCAACCCATTGAAGACCAGAACACCCTCACATACATACACAACATGAATATTCGACTTTAAGATCTTACGACACAGGTGCTCCAATTCATAATACAGTACTCCAAAAGAAACATGAATTACATCTTTATAATTTCATTTCTCAAATGATCATACAAAAGAAGGTGTAATCCTATCAACTACTCAAAAAGGGGCACATCAATCATTGGTCTTACTCCAAAATCTTCTTTTTGCTATTACTTGAAATGTTGTTAAACAATATGAGCCGAGGCTCGTAGGAACAAGACTAATAATGAACATATGCATAACATGTGAGGATGATTATGCAACGTGCAATATATAACATTTTCAAATATTACTTCCATTTCCTTACAAAGCTTAGTTCATAACTAATCTTCCTTTCAAAATTCATCAATTAGTTTTCTCTCATCTCAACTTCAAGTACCTAATACCTGTACACGCACACACACACCAACACACACCATACGTTTTTTGATTGTTTCCAAAGCCAAACCAAATTTACCTTTCGAACAAATCTTTATTTCTACAACTATTATCAAGGTTTCCACATTTTACAACTCACACACACATTATCCTGACTTTCTCATGATTCCACCAACTTGTGGTTTAAAACATAGGAGCCAACACCGGATGAGCATATCGACCCGCATCGCATTACAACCAACCCGCCACACGAGGCCCGCAAAGTAACGGAACATTCTATACCCCGACACGACTAACGTCCTTTTTCGGTTGCTAGCCGGCGGGCAGAGAACCCAATCTGAACAGTTTTTTGGTCTTTCATCGTGGAGCAATTCGTGCCCAAACTTAAACGATCCTTAGATCACAAAATCGATCCTTTTTGATATACCAAATCAAATTACACACGCATGAGTCTAACCCAAATGGTTCCTTTCGCTAAACCGATAAAATTACATATTTCCCATTATTCCCATTTTCAATTCTTTTAGGACTCAAAACCCGAATTAGCCTTCCACATGGTTAAAATCTACTAATCCATCGGTTTTACACAACAAAACCTAAATTTTTCACTTGACATCACCACGTGTCACATAAATTTATAGAATAAGTAAGTCATAGGTTATTACAACCCTCAATTTAAACAATAATCACACTAATTTCAGCATACTGGTTCTTTAACCCCAAAACCCTCAATTTTCAGAATTTAGACCCAATTTCAAACCCTAGCCCACCATTTATCAAGTCCAAATCATACCCAACAGTAATAGAAAGAGAGAATCATTTTAAATCATCCATAGATCTAAAATTTAACCTTTACCAACATCAAACTCTAACCTAGGGCTTTGAAAACACAATTTTTATGCTTTTATGTTCATAAATTCAAAGATATAACACATATCACGTGAACATTTGAGAATAGTTATAGATCCTACTTTTGGGATGTTAGATTCCCAAGAAAAGACCCAAAGGAGTTCCAACCACGAGAATCTCTAACCACACGGTGAGAATAAAGCCTCCAATGTCTAGATTGAGCCTTCAACGGTAGACAATCAAGGTGGATGCGAGAGATTCCACCAAGAGAAGCTAAGAAACTCCAAACAACCCCCCAAACCCAAGCCCTAGCTTTCAATTTTTCTCTAGAGAGAGAGAGAAATGAAGAGATTGAGGGAAAAAGAGCCCGCACGTGACGTCAAAAAGTCTGCTCGCCGACAGTCCACTCGAGCGGACCCCCATCGCTCAAGCGGTCCCCTCACTCAGGACCTCCCTACCACCTGTCCGATGTGAGAGATTCCACTACTCGAGCAATCAAAACTGGGTAGAAACCCTAACCAAAAGCTAAAACTGAACCAAACATAAGCCAAGCACCTCACCACGATGTTTTCAAGCATTACCCCACACTTAACCATCATTAACAAATACATATAGGCTCAAATTTTAATTCTTACGTAAGATCGACACATATAACCGTTCCCACAGAGCCCAACATACTCGTATTCATAAATACAAGAAAATAACAAGGGACTGAGTCCCCACAGAAACTATCCTAAACCAAACAAAAGGTTCTAACGAGAACTCAGGCAAAGCCTTGGGAGGAAAACTAATCCAAACCGATCAGGGTTCTAAATTGAAACCCAGGTAGAGCCCCGGGAGGAAACCTATCTTAAACTAAACAAGGGATCTAAAGAAAAATCGGGCCGAGCCCCGGGAGAAAAACTATTCCAAACCAGATAAAGGGTTCTAAACCAAAATGCGGGCAGAGCCCGAAAGATAGGCTATCCTAAACCAAACAAAGGTTCCAAACAAATACAAGATTTTTTTCAAAAAGATTTTAATACCTTGAAAGCTAAAATTTTTGAAAACCCTTTTGTTTGAAAATGGAGTCACCACTTAATTTTTGAGAAAAAATAAGAAAAACAAAATAGGCTACTAATCTTTCAAATGTCAACTAGAGAAAATATAGGTTCGGGGGCTAAGGTAAGTATCGGGAAAGGTGTTAGGCACCCCGTTTCACCCAACTATAAGGTTAGCCTTTACTCATCATCTTTGGATCTCAATTTAATTTCTCAAATACATGCAAATAAAAAAGATGGAAGCAAAGAGAGAACATCCAAAATTAAGTAGTAAAAATACATAATATAAGTATATAAACTCGTAATAAAGGAAAACAAAGTGTAATAGAAGGGATCTTAAATTCTAATCATACCAAAACTATGCTAAAAAGATTCATGATAGGCATCGCATGAAATAAGTAAAGAATAGAATCATTAAAAACCTTTGAACCCTAATCATATTAATATTGCACTACAGATTGTATACTGGATATCATATATAACTTAACAGAATACTGTAAAAGCGAGATTCAAGCTATTGGATGTTATGGTTGGTATACTGAAAACTATGTTTTAGTATTTAATTTTATTTTAATAAAATTAATTTTCTATTTTATGAGAATTTTTATGAGCAATATATATATGTCATTTTTTTAATGTTATGTATGGATGTCTAATATTTTGTACAGTATTTAATCTGGTGTGTAGAGTACGGCTTACACACAGAAGATCAAATTTTAGGTTCTTGCAGAATATAAGTTTTATGTTCACAGTTTTAGATAGAAATGGACATACTATCGATATGACTATAGCACAGAGTTTTAGTAGGCATGTCTTGGTTATGAGAACTGATAATAGTATCGTCTATTATTCCAACTCTCTATTCTAGTACACTTTGTGTGTATTGAACGGGATACATTGGAGTAATTAATTTAATACTGACTATATAAATTAATTCACACTCCAAGATTATTATGAAGAGTGCTTATATTCTTAATTCTGAAATAATTATTGATTTACGTATATTTAATATTCATTATTTTCATTCATTAGAAGGTATGATCTTATATGGGTCTATATTCTCAGTGAGTTAGATATAGGTATTATTTATATGGTGAATATTAATTATTGACGGAATCCACGTCCCGAAAGATCAGAATTGACGATACCCCCTTAAGGAAGCTTATAAGTTTTGACCGGGCCAAACTCTATAGGTGGATTTGATTATCCAGCGGTCAAATAAGTTAAACGGAAGAACTTAAAGAATTACAAGATGCCGATTAAATTAAATTGTCAGTAATTAAATTTAATTGGTGGGTATCAGGAATCTTAACGTGGAGAGAAATGATAAGTATTTAATAACATGAGCTCAATGCAAGAAGATCTTGAGATTATAGGTCAGAGTGCAATTATAGTTCTTTAGTGGCATGTACTATAATTCAGTGTTTTATGAAAATTGCAGAAACTGCTGCTAGTTTTCCACAATTGCAGATACCACTATGAGGTTTGCTTAATTGCGAAAACCGTTGATGGGTGTCTATGTTCTACTGAAAGTATTACTCATAATTACTCCACAAGTTCTATCGGTACTTGTTCTCGGAGGATTATAGTCCACACTATATC
The DNA here is from genome assembly GCA_032270985.1 of Heliamphora pulchella. Lineage (NCBI taxonomy): Eukaryota > Viridiplantae > Streptophyta > Magnoliopsida > Ericales > Sarraceniaceae > Heliamphora > Heliamphora pulchella. The sequence goes on from JAULJZ010206696.1 coordinate 36,139, forward strand.
CGAAAATCGCATAAGAGAATACAGTAGAAGATCTAACAGGAGCTTCAACTCGAAAACAAAATCGTAGCTGAAGATTCGACCGGGAAAAAGGTATTCTTCTAAATTAACTTTGGTTGCATGAGTTTTATTTTTGAACGTTCAACGTCAAAAGTTTTATCTGGAGCCCGTTTCGGTGTTTGCCCGTCTAGTTAATTCTTCACCAAAAATTATTTGTAAAAATAATGATCATGACAGCTTTGTCTCCAACAATTGGTATCAGAGCCATTTTATTTTTGTTTATGTAGCGACCTGGTGGTTTTATTTCTTTTCGAGTAATTATTTTGACATAAATTAAATATCCCAAAATGAATTCTTAAGAATAAATTGTGTAAAAGTTTATGAATAAAGTGGTTAGTCATGGACATTCTAGAGTATTTAAAAAAAATTATTAAATTAGGTAGTTCTTTATATTTATATATATATTATTTGGTTAAATGTGGAATTTTCTAGAATAATGAGGAAGAAGAAAAAGAAAATATAAGACCTAAACAGCCCTTTCCCGTGCGCGCCCTCTGCTCTTCTTCTTCATCCCATTGCTTCGTTAGCCATCAAGGAGAGATTTCTAGAACTCTCAAGAGAAAGTTCAAGAGAGAGAGAGAGAGAGAGAGAACGAGAGAGCAATACATATAAGGGAGACCTGAAGGTCCCCCTTCCCCGACGCTTCTGTTCTCTTCTTCTTCCCGATTTCTTCTCTCGTTCTTCATCTCGTTTTTCTTTTTTTGTTGCTTCCGTGAAATTCTTGGTAGAAGATTGGAGGAACAAATCAAGAAAATATGAGAAGGGATCTAGAAACCCGAGTTCTCTTCCCCTGTCGCCGATGCCGACTTCTCTTCTTTCTCCTCTGAAAATTTTGTGCCGCCATTGATGACGACCCCAAGCTAGGAAAAACAAGTTTGTTTTCAACCGTTGGTGGGCTGTGATGTCGAATCTGAATCCACTGGAGGAAAATTGAAACTCAATCAACTAGAGAAACACGTTGAAGCACCAGGGTTTCAACCGCAGCGAGCTTCTCCATCCCCTGTTCAGCGTCGACTTCATTTTCTTCATTTTTGGATGGCTTTATTTCATTGGGTCATGGTTTGAGAAGTGGCCGAAACCCTGAGGTGGCAAATTTGGCAAAATTCTGAGGTGTCAGCTCTACTGGTAGGATTTAGACTAATTTTTGTGTTTTGCGATGATTTGTGTTGATTTCTTTGAAAATTCAAGAAAACCCTAAACTTAGGTGAGAATGGTTAACATGTTAGCTAATTTCCAGGTTTATTTAGTTCGGGTTTATGGTAATTGAGTGCTTTATGACATTGAATTACACAGTTAGTAGCTAAAACTATAGGATTTGTGGGTTGGTGGGGTAGATAATTAAGAACTATATTATGCTTCAAGATTTGAATGAGACCATTAAACTTACAAATCTCGTTTATGCAACTGAGTTGAATTCATGACAATTGGGTAAGCAGATGGAATCGGGAGTTAAAGATGGGGTGTTTGAACGATGTAATTTTATTAGATTGAGAGTTGAAGGGTAGGTTCATGGGTAATTGACAGAACTTAGAACTTAATAAGATTACATTCTTATAAGAGTAATTGGAATGTTTTAACTATATGGCGAATGGACCTAAAAGACGGTATTATGAGTTTTAATCTTTAATCTTAGCGAGTTGTGATGGGAGAACTAAATTTTATGATATAGTTGGGAAACTTTGAACAGTATCCAAAATCTATTAAACTCATGGGTAATTAATTTGGGTTTATTGTGTACGATATAATTATGTACGAATCTAAGGGTGGTGAGGTGTTGGGAAATAAAATTTGAAAAGACTTCTAAGTGGTTTAAACATTGAAGCTTACTATTTTGAGAAATTGATTAATTTAAGCTCATGGAATTTGGAGTTCATGATGGGATTGAGATATCTAATCAACAAACGAGATTAATAATATATGTATAATTGCTAAATAAATAGTTATGATTTATTTAGCTAAAGTTTATGATTTGATTTGAGATTTGAATAATTCTCATAAAGTCTAGTTAACTTTTGTGTAATTAAGTTGATTAAATTGTTAATGGGGACACTCAAGAAAATAGTTTGAATCTTCTAAATTGAGTTATTAAAGAATTGAAAGCTAGACTTATGACTAATTTTTTTTAATGAATGAATATTGTATACAAAACGTAAACTTGGGCCTTATAAATGGGAAGGATCGAAGTCAATAGATAAAAAGGAATCATGTTGGATCCACATTTTACACTTTACTTGTTAAATTGGACGATGAGAATTTAATTATTTGGTATTGTACTTGACTAGATGAAAATTGATTGAAGAGTTGATATATATAGAACTTAATAAAACTTGAAACAAATGTTTATTGATTAGCAACTTGAAAGTTAACCCCATAGTTATTTAACTAATTGGAAAGCTGGCATGTAAAGACCCGAGTTAAGAAAATAGGATGGGATTATTTACGAAAATTAAATGAGATACTTGCAAATGGGAACATTGATATGATTATTGAATAATGCAACTTATTGATTGAATGATTGATGATTGAGAAAAGTGTGTGATATCTAAATAGTTTTAACTCATGATAAGGACAATGAATAAAATAAAATAACATGGATGATTAAAACGTTGGTGATACCACATAACTAATTAACTTAATGTTGATGAGTTGTTGATACGCAAATATGAAACATGATATGAAATTTATGGTATTGAAATGAGAAAATGAAAAACGTGGTTTGGGATGTGAGGTTGATGAATGATGTTGATAGTAAAATTGAATATGTGAATTTTAACAGGAAATTTTGGAATAATCAGGAAAGATTTGACGCATTTATGATTTAAAATTTGCATAATGAATAAATTCAAATTTGATGACCATGAACATGAGTTTTGATGAAGCTATGATAACATGGAAATGATATAAGGCTTGATTTGGGAATTCATTGTGAATGAGAAGGAAAATGATGTGATTGTGAAATTGGAATGGGAGATGGACTCCTGGCTTGTTTATGAATATTGATATAGTTAATCAAATATTGAACCGAAAATGATTGATGCAGATGTGATTAAGTTGGGCTTGACTAGCTTCGCGATGAAAGACGGAAAACTTGCGCAAGATGGGTACCGTGTTCCCTCGGGTTAGCCCCCGTAAAACGGACGTGATTGTGTCGTGGTGATTCATAGAGCTATCTATTACCCAATGGCTTTGCGTAGCCTATTGGGGGAATATGGAGAGGTTTCTATAAGCTGCGCCCAACATTGGTATCTGATGATTGTAGTGGTGAGTTATAGAGCTATCTATTATCCAATGGCTTCATGTAGCCTATTGGGGGAATGGGGAGGGGTTTCTATAAGTTACACCCTACGTCGGTTCAATATGAGATTAATGGAATGAAACGAAAATGTGAATAACAGATGAATGAATTGGAAAGAGAGATAACAAAAGACGAATATGACTAGTGACAAAGAAAGAAAAATAATAGAAATGAAAATTTAATAGATAAATTAAGACGTTGAAGCGAGTTTAATGATACTATAACGTAGAAATAATTAACAGATGAACTAAGTGGATGAGTTAAGTAAATTTGAAACCAAGAAGTCTAAATCAATTTATATTATCTTTGAAGTTTATATAAACTGAAAGTGTATGTGAATTAAGAAATAAATAAAATAAATAAATGAAAGTGATTGCATAATATCTTGCTCATCCACACCTCACAAGTCATGCATTGCATTTATTTTAATCTTTATCCTACGAGCTCCGACTCACGTTGGTTGCATCAAACATTTTACAGGGTTAAAGAGGAAGAAACATGACATGAAGTTTGGTGAAGAATTAAAGTAAATGAATAGTAAAAGATGTTTGTAGTTTGTAATTTTAAATAATGTATTTAATATTATGAAATTTGTAATATTATTGGAAATTCATGGATGATTGTAAAGAAACATGCATTTATATTTCTTTATTTATATATGTCTATTGTAGTTGACCATTAGATTTATGTTTTAAAACGTAAAAGTCAATAAGTTTTTCCTAAGATATAGTATGTATATTGAGGATTGGTTTGAGTTAATGAAACGACAGTGGTGGAGAATTAGTAGTTATGTAATTGTTATATGGTGGTTGTGAGTTGAAATCAAACAGTGTCTGAGTATAAATTGTTATTTAAATTTAACAGGTTTACAGAAAAAATTTGGAATAGTTCAAAAAACAGAGGGAAATTTGCCGAAATTTTTAAGAATTTAACTTAGAATAATTTTGAAGTTTAGGAAAGGAACTTTTTTTGAAACAAATCACATTCAGGTGTTTTTCTTTAAATGAGGTTCAAACCATAAATAGGGTTTTATAGAAAGAGTCTCCTCGATTAGTTTATAAAGTTGAGTTATCATGCGAGATTCACGCGCCGCGGAGGCTAGGGCGTGACAGTTTATGGTTATCGGGGCCGAGTAGTTTTAGAACTGTGATAACTTTATTTTTCGAGCGTTCTAATCCCGGTTTTATAATCGTTATTTATTTCATATTTGATTGAATGGTTTTGAATTATGATTATTTTTAATCACGGGAGTTGACCGTGATTGATCGAATGTGAGCTTTTGGGGCATAGGATTGATGTAATAGCTAATTTTTATTTTTAAAATATCTGTTTAAATTATTTAAGAACAAATTGAATATATCCAATAATACGAAAAACGGAGGCAGTACCGGCGGTTGTTACGGGCCATGGATCGCGGAAAGTTTTTTTTTATTGATTTTAAACAGTTTTTTCGGTAAGTTTCCTACAGTATTTATGCATTAAAAACAGCAGCAAAAATAAGTCAAAATAGTGAAAAAAAATCATTAAAAATAGCCCAATACCAGCGACTTTGCCAGCTGCGGTTTGGCGGCAGTTTTGATGATTTTTTGGGTCATTTTTTGGACTATTTTTTTAGCAAATTTTTAAGTATAAAATAGCAGTAAACATACTTCAAAACACTGCCCAAAAATCATAAAAAAAACTGGGCAAAAAATTGTGCACAAAAACAGGCAGCAACAGCAACTAGAAGCTCTTCAAGGCTATTTGACACGCCCCAAAACCCGGGGTCACGTGAAAATCCACAAAACATCCATTTTAAATGAAAATATAGGTTTACATATATTAAAATCCGCTTGTTGAAACCAATGAAAAACCCAACAAAAGATATTTCTTATAAACAGAAATACATACAGGTTTAACATGTGTACAATATATCGCCTTATGGCGTACTAAACCTGCCTTCAGGAACAGGCAAAACAAAAAGGAAAACTATAATAGTCTTTCGCCACCGCGGGCACCTCCAAGCTACTCTTCATCCGCATCATCATCTGAAAATAGTTTTACAAAAATTTTTCACCCGTGAGCCGATGCCCAATAGAAAACAGATAATAAGCTGTAAAGCAGGAATATGCAATTATATGGTGGGAGCGAACTCAACCACAAAACCAAAACTGGTTTTCCATCTAAAACCCTAAAGTTTTCCCATCAGGTCACACAAGCCTCCCAAAATGGTTTTGTTAACATAAAACCCTGCTTTCATCCTTAAAATCATGTGATGCAAATATTGCAAATAACCAATCACAGTTAAGAAAAAACAGTAATCAAAACATCGTTCCCTCGCGGAATGTACCATCGCGGAAAAGAAGAGTAAGATCCTATGTACCAACTCTATCACCAGGGGACAGAGGTAGCAACTATAGACTCCTGTCCATTACCTAGTTCCTGCATATCGCAAGACCTGCTAGGTAATAACAGGTTCTATACGGAACACCATAACGAATCACTTAGTTTACGGGCGACCACCCGAGGGCACTAAGCACCCTGCCATCTCAGTTTACGGGGACTAACCCGAAGGCCCTGAGTACCTACGCTGTGCACGTTTCCGGACTTGCACTGAGGGCAACCGTGCCAAATACACGTCATCCCGGTACATCAAGATAATCTTCTAAAAATATTTCTCAAATCGGTACATTATACATGTACATAGATCCATCCACCACTAGGAGATCAAGACAAAACCTTTTCAAAATGTTTTCCCCAAAAACAGTTATACAACGCATGTATAAGCAAGAGATCCAATCCATGAAGCCATAGATATCAAACCAAAGCATGTAAAAACATATTTTCATGCAAACGTTTTAGAAAGTGAGACACAACCCCCAAGGGTTAGCTCCAAACCTCCAATAAACACGTTTTTCAACTCCTACAAAACTCCTCATTTTCAAGCCTCCTTTCCTTTGAAAACCACGGGCAAAAATCACATTCTAGGACCCCACGGGCTCATAGAACTCACCGCAAACTCAAAAATTTTCTTGTTACACAAAGGAAGAAACGGGTCAACACCAAAAGAAATGGAGTCGACACAAAAAGCGGAGGTGTCGACACAAACAGAAAATGTGTCAACACAAACAGCAGAGGTGTCGACACAAAGGGAAGTTGTGTCGACACCAGCAACAAAATGTGTCGACACAAACAGAAAATGTGTCGACACAAA
>JAULJZ010206697.1:0-19063 GCA_032270985.1 Heliamphora pulchella
GCAGCTTGGGGCGAAAGCGATGACAGCAGTTCTGAGGATGAAAAGGAAGAAAATGAAGTTGCCAATCTATGCCTTATGGCCAGAGAAGATGATGAGGTAGCTCTTGACTCTTTTTTCTTAGAAGAACTGCAAAATACTTTTGAGGATTTACATTATGAGTTGAGAAAATTAGGTGATAAGAGTTCTATTCTAAAAACATTAGTTCTTTCCTCCTCAACTGAAATAGAAACTTCAAAAAGTGAAAAATCTGTTTTGACAAATCAAATCTCTGATCTAAAAAATAAAAATCAAACTTTGAATGAAAGAGTTGAGGATCTTACAAAAACTATTTATAAGTTTACTCAAGGAAAGAAAAATTGGGATAAATTTCTTGGAATGCAAAAATGTGTTTTTGACAAAACTGGAATTGGTTATAAACCTAAGAAGAAACAAAAATTCTTGAGCAACATTTTTGTCAAAGCATCATCAAATCATTCAAATGCTACACGTTTTTACTGTTATGAGCATGGACACGTTGTCACACACTACCCATACAAAAAATCTCCTAATGCTTCTGTCAAAATGGCTTAGGTTCCTAAAAGAACACCTCCTCGAGGAACTAAATCAAAGGACCCAAGAAAATTTGGGTGCCAAAGATCAAAACTTGATTCTCCTTGTAGGTGTGTCTCAAATTCTCATTTAAGGAGAGGATGTGGTACCTCGATAATGCTTGCTCACAACATATGACAGGCGACAAATCGATATTTGCATCTCTCAAGCCAAAAGGTGGTAAATTTGTAACCTTTGGAGACAATAGCAAAAGAAAAATCATAAGAATTGGCTGCATTGGTCAAATTCCTTCTCCTTCTATTAAAAATATTTTACTTATTGATGGTTTGAAACATAATCTTCTTAGCATAAGCCAACTTTGTGATAAAGGTTACAAAGTTGTGTTTGATCATGCTAAGTGTGTTATTGAAAATTCAACCAATAATAAATTTATTCTTGAAGGTCATAGACATGAAAATGTTTATAAATTTACTCTAAATAATGTTTCTAAGAATGACACCAAGTTCTTAGCCGCCTTGAGTGATAATAGTTGGTTATGGTGTAGAAGACTTGGACATGCACACATGAGCTTGATTTCTAAACTTTTGAAAAAGGAATTAGTGATTGGGTTACCCCAAATCAAATTTGAAAAAGACAAAATGTGTGATGCATGCCAACAAGACAAACAAATTAGAAGTTCTTTTCATTCAAAAAATGAGATTTCAACTTTTAGGCCATTACAACTATTGCACATGGACTTATTTGGCCCAACAAGAACTTTAAGCCTTAGAGACAAGAGATATGTCTTTGTTATTGTTGATACTTCACTAGATACACTTCGGTGCTATTCTTAGCTCATAAGGATGAAACCTTTGCATCTTTTACAAAACTGTCTCAGAGAGTTCAAAATGAAAAATATTTTCAAATCACAAGTATCTGAAGTGATCATGGTAGAGAATTTGAAAACAAAGATTTTGAAAAGTTTTGTGATGAAAATGGTATTAACCATAATTTCTCTGCTCCTAGAACCCCTCAACAAAATGAGTTGTTGAGAGAAAAAATAGGACATTAGAAGAAATGGCTAAAACCATACTCTGTGAAAATAATCTTCTAAGATACTTTTGGGCCGAGGACGTCAATACCGCTTATTTTATCATAAACAGAACTATGATAATAGTATCTCTCAAGAAAATCCCATATGAGCTATGACATGGAAGAAAACCTAACATCAGTTTTTTTCGCGCCTTTAGGTGTAAATGTTTTGTTTTAAACAACAACAAAGAACTTTTGAACAAGTTCGACGCAAAATCTGATGAAAGTATTTTTCTTGAATATTCTATACCTAGTAAAGCGTATAGAGTTTTTAACAAACGGACCCTAGTTGTTAAAGAATCTATACATGTTGTTTTTGATGAAGTTAACCTTGGTTCGTCAAATGATTTTTGTGAAGATAATCTTTTAGATATAGAAAAAGGTATTGAAGATATCTTCATCAAAGATAAGAAAGATCTAAATCAAAAGGAAGCTTCAAATTCTCAGCATAATGCAGTCCAGCAGATTACAGAGTCTGAAAATCTAAAAAATTCAGAATTACCTAAAGAGTGGAGGTACGGTCATGGTCACCCAAAAGACTTAATCATCGGTGACCCATCTCAAGGTCTCAAAACTCATTCCTCTCCACATAATATTTGTGATAATTTAGCATTCCTTTTCCAGACTGAACCAAAACATTTTGAGGAAGCCGAAAACGATGAATTTTGGATTTTCGCTATGCAAGAAGAGCTAAACAAATTTGAAAGAAACAAAGTTTGGACTTTAGCCCCAAGACTTAAAGAACACTCCATTATTGGTACAAAATAGGTTTTTAAAAATAAAAATGATGAAAATAGAGTAGTTCTTAGGAACAAAACTCGATTGGTAGCCCAAGGTTACAATCAAGAATAAGGCAACGATTTTGATGAGACTTTTGCTCTTATGGCTAGGTTTGAAACCATTAGGATGTTACTTTTCTTTGCATGCTTTAAAAATTTCAAAATCTATCAAATGGATGTCAAAAGTGACTTTTTAAATAGTTTTATCTCGGAGGAATTTTATGTGAAACAACCTCCTGACTTTGAAAATTTAGATTTTTCAAACTAAGTTTTCAAACTTACCAAGCCATTCTATGGTTTAAAGCAAGCACCAAGAGTTTGGTATGAAAGGCTTAGCAAATTCTTCATTGAAAATGAGTTTTCTAGAGAAAAAATTGATACCACCTTTTTTATCAAGTCTCAATGAAGTGACATGCTAGTTGTACAAATTTATATAGATAATATAATTTTTTATGCAACTAACGAATCTCTTTGCAAGGACTTTACTAAGTGCATGCAGGAAGAATTCGAGATGAGCATGATGGGTGAGCTCAACTATTTCCTCGGTCTTCAAATCAAACAATCTCAAGAATGAATTTACATCAATTAAGTCAAATACACAAGGGACATATTGAAGAGGTTTAACATGCTTAAGGCAAAGCCTATGGAAACTCCAATGTGTCCTACAACGAAACTTGATAAAGATGAAGATGGCATAGCAGTAGATGAAAAGCGTTATAGAGGTATAATTGGATCCCTCTTATATTTAACTGCTAGTAGGTCTAATATTATGTTTAGTGTATGTATGTGTGCTAGATTTTAAGTTAATCCTAAGAAATCACATGTAACTGCCGTTAAGCGCATCTTTAAATACCTCTTAGGTACACAAAATCTAGGATCATTCTATCCTAAAGGAATAGCCTTTGAGTTATTTGGCTATTCGGATGCTAATTTTGCCAGATGAAAAGTAGATAGGAAAAGTACAAGTGGTACTTGTCAATTCCTAGGACACTCACTAATCTCTTGGTTTAGGAAGAAACAAAACTCAGTGGGCTTGTCTACAGCCGAGGTTGAGTATATTGCAGCTGGAAGCTGTTGTGCACAAGTTCTTTGGATGAAACAACAATTGGAAGACTATGATTTTTACCTAAATCATATTCCTATCAAATGTGATAACATTAGTGCAATCAATATATCCAAGAATCCTATACAACACTCAAGAACAAAGCACATAGAGATTAGACATTATTTTATAAGAGATCATGTGCAAAAAGAAAATATTGAACTTGAATTTGTAGGCATCGATTACCAATTAACGGATATTTTTACAAAACCTTTAAATGAAGAAAGAATATGCTATATTAGAAGAGAATTTGGTATGTTATGTGCTCTAAATTGATGATTTATATGCCATACTAGCCATGCCTTTTATTGCATTTTAATATGCTTGATGTTCTTTCTTGAATGTGAAAATGTGTCGACATAACTTGAAAAAGTGTTGACACAAATGTGTGAAGTATCGACACAAGAATGTATAGAAGTGGCACTGGGAACAAAAGTGTCGACCCCATTCTATTCAGTGTCGACACCATAGTTTTTTCTGACTCTCGATAAATTTGTGTTGACACCAATCTTAACTGGGTCGACTCAAATGGCTAAAAAGTGTCGACGCCAACTTAAATTGTGTCTCATTTTCGATACCCACACTCGATTCCAAATGTATCGACACTAAATGAAAATTGCGTCGACACAAACCGTTATGTCTATAAAAGACACGTCGGTCCTCAAAACATTATTTCGATTTCCTCTCTCTCTCTCTCAAATCTGTTCATCTCCCGCCTCTTTTTCCTCTCAAACCCTGAGTCGACCATTCCTCTTCCTCTCAATTCCAACTCCAAATCCTTCAATATGCCACCAGAAACTATAGGAAAAGGATCGAGACGGACTGGAGAAAGCACGTCTTCAAGCCCTAGGTCGTCCAAACGGAAGAAGTCAACCACGACGGCGACGACGGCGACCACCATTCCAGAGAATGTTGCCTCCTCTGAGGTAATCTCCTTCCAATCTTTTAAGTCTCGTCAACTTTATTTTTCTTCTTTTGCAAATTGAAAAATCTACCCCGGTCACTTTATAGATTTTGTATTCTTTGACTCCATTGAAATGAGGTTTAAGGACGTCTTTTCAAGCCTTTGGTGGAAAAGGTTTTTACAGATCCAAGAGCCTCACTATCCTACATTGGTTAAATTTTTTTATGCTCACATGCACATTTCTCTCATCCCGTCCACTACCATCACCACTTGGGTGAATGGTAAAGATATTGTTCTGTCCCCCTCTACCCTGAATGAAATTTTGGACATTTTTCCTGGTGACATTTGTGTTTATCACGGCCAGAAACCCGTTGAGGTTGAAGGCTTTTCTTTTTCTGAGTCTATCAAAAACTTCTTCGAAAATGATAACATCAACCCTTCAAAGCTCTTAGAGGCCAACAATCTGAAACCAAAAATGCGCATCCTAACCATATGATCAACCATATTTTCCTCCCACAGATGGAAAAATTTGGTGACGTTTCTTACATGCATATTTTTATAATGTGGAGTATTCTGGAAAAGAAAAATCTCAATCTAGGGTTTTTGTTCATTTCTCACATGCTCCACTCTCATAGTAAGAAAAACTCTTCTCTCCCTCATGGGATGTACCTGACTAGAGTTTTTCGTCATTTTTGCATCAATCTCTCTAAAGAAAAGGCCATTGCCTTTTTTAAGCATGATCTCTATGGCAAGTCCTCCCTAAAGCATATGCAAATTGCATATATGGATGGTGTGTGGACTACCACTCGTAGAGGTACCCCCGCATCTACCAGATCTCCTCCTCTACAGGCTCCTAGAAACATCTCTTTCATCCCCATTGATCTTGACTCACCTCCATCTAAACCTGATCAAAGTGGACCTTTCAGTACCCCTGGTCCTTCTCACTCTACTCCTCCTTACACCTCATCTACCCCTGTTCCCCATGTTGCTGCATCATCGTCATCTATTCCAGTCCAAGTGGACCTCTCTGAAGTTCTTTCCTCAATCAACTTCTTGTATTCCACAGTCACTCTCTTCTAGGCCAAAGTAGACCAAGATTTCTTTTACCTACATCATACAGTTTTTTCTCTGTTTGAGAAAATAAAACATCTTGACAAAACTAACCGAAGCCTCAAACGAGATGTTAAAAATGCTACTGTTGTAGGGAGAGCCCTCTGCAAAACGATGGATGAAAATATTACATCAATTGTAAATTGTAACAAGGCAATTCTCCATCAAGTGCGCAAAGAGTATGACCAAGGGATCGTCACAACTGTTCACACACAGTCCCAGAAGGTGAAAAAACACCTCACATGGATCAAGGAAGCTTGGGCAAAACAATTCAAGGCCAAGGAATCCAAGGAAGAAAAGGCAGCAAGACTCAAGCGCGATGCTGACCTTACTTTGGCAGCACGCTGGGAAGCTCTGGGAGCAGGTGAAGCCAAGGATGAGCGATCACGAGCTGGAAAGGAACGTGCCTCTACTAGCAAGGAGAAGGCCAAGCCAAAGATGGATTTCAGACCCTTTATGGTTGATCAATAGCCCTATTTGTTTTTTTTTTTTTTTTGAAGATTCTAAAAGGGGAGTGATTACAGTAGAGACAAGGGGAGTGAAAGAAGTGAAGAAGTGAATGGGAGTTTCAAATAATTTTTCTTAAGTTTTTGAATGAAGGAGAAGATGTATCTATTTAACTTACATTTTTTTTGTTTAAATTGTTTAAATGGTTTAACAGTTTATATGAGTTGAATGGTTTAAATGCTTTGGATGTTTGAACTGTTTTTTTTCTCTGAATAATTGGTGAATATTGCTCTTATGCTTATATATATAGTTGCATATTGTTCATTTGCGTGAATGTTTATTAAATGGTTTGAATATGAAATTGGATGTGATTGGATAAATTACTTTACACATATTTACTGTTTTGCACAAATTATAATAAATTCTAAATGCTTATTGATCTCTTGTGCAAATTATGCTTCCACTCTCATATATGCCTAACTATTATAATTGTTTTTAATTTTTAAGGTATATCGATAAGAGGAGAACTCTTGTTGAAAAATATTTTAAATTATTTTTTAGAAAATATAAATATGGTTGTAATCATAAAAAAATTGAAGATTGTTTGCCTAATGGCTTTTTTTTATTTTGATAATTTTCATAATTCATTTTCTAAAAATAAATGGTTTTAAATGGATAATATTTTATATTTTTAAAATGAAAGTGTTAACAGATTTTGATCATTTGGATTGACACCTTAGCCAAAAGAATTGACTCATATCTCAAAAGGATTCAAACACTTAAATATTCTTGAACAAGAATATTTTGTGTTAATCTAAATTGAAAATTAAGTCAAACATTTTTAAGGCAAAGTATACTTGAAGTACATCAAGTGTGTCAACCCTTTTGAACCAATGGTTTGACACCCTAACAGTTTTTATAAAGCCATGTTTCAGGTATCAAAGCTAGTATCGATACAAATAAAGTTTGTGTCAACACGAAAGAGCCTTTTCTCTAAAAGACTCAAAATGCGTCGACACAAATAAGATTTGTGTCGACACAAAAGTGATCCTTACTTTTGGTATCTGAAAGTTTGGGTCGACACAAATAAAAATTGTGTCGACACAAAACAACTGAGGCCTCCTGCAAATTTTTGGTGTCGACCTCAAAACACATATGTGTCGACACAAAAATCCCGAGTCTACCTACAAAATGCTGGTGTGGAACCCATAGACCAAATGTGTCGACACAAAAGTCCCGAGGCTTCTTGCAGAAATTCGTGTCAACACCAAAGGCAAGTTGAGTCGACATAAAATGGTTCCTCTGGATGTTGAAGATTTAAACGAGTCGACACCAAATTCAAATGTGTCAACACCAGAATGTTGGAAGGTAGAATGCAGAAATTGTGTCGACCCCTCAGCAAATTCGTGTCGACCCAACCACTTGAAGAACCTTACCCTAGACACTTTGTATCGACACTAAAGGTATTTGTGTCGACACTTGCGACGGAAATTCAAATCGCGGCAGATCTCAACGACTGAATTTTTGGCATTTATTGCTCCCACCTACCTCCAACGGTCATGATACCCCAATAACTTATATAAGGAGTTACTTCTCAGCATTTAAGAAGGTTGGAGATTTGCATTTACTGTTCCATTCCTCAAATCAATCTCAGAATCATCAAGCTCACATTTATTGCTGTAACTTCAGTTCTTGTTCCTTATTTCTCTTTACCTTTTCATTTATTATAAATCATTTCTGCAAAGAGAGAGAGAATTCATCATTAATACTCTTCATTTATTGTAATCAATGGTGAGTCACCCTTTATCCTTTGAGTGAGTGAGTGAATCTCATCAAAAAAGAGTTCAAGAGAGATTAGAAGAAAATAGGGACTTATTTTCATAAGATCTTCTTGAAGCAGAAATAGGCTTGTGAATGTGCCCGTAAACATTCAGATCATTCAAGCGAAGTCTTGAAGATTGTAAAGACTTAGAATACGCCCGTGAAGTATTCTGAATAGTGGAAATACTCAAGGAAGATCTTGAGGAGTGGATGTAGACTAGGATAAAGTCGAACCACTTTAAATCTCTGGTGTCTGCTTCTATTTCTCTATCCCTCATCTTTTAATTCTTGCATTGATTTCATATTTGCTTATCTTGTTTTATTGCAATATTAAAAGATTTATAAAAAAGGTTTTTAAATTGCTATTTGTTTTTTTAAAGACTCAATTCACCCCCCATCATGGGTTGCCTTGATCTAACACCCATGTTGTTGGGTGCAACGTCAAATGCCATAAAAGATTTGAGTCACAATCTTCTAAAGCCAATTAGTTTTAACAGGAATAGCGACCCATGATCCGACAAGTGATATTAGAGCCAAAAGGTCATGGGTTCCAGTCATGAAAGCATCATCGTGAAGGAGGAATTGTTGGTGGATTCCACAATGCTAATCCCTCTCGAAACACTATTTCCCATTGGGTGCAGTGCTGAATGTTGTAAAAAATGACTTAAGTGACGCTCTCTTATTGTCAATTTGTAATGGGAAGAATGGTGGCTTGCAATCCAACAATTACACTTGGACCTAGTCTTACATCAGCTAAAAGTAACAACAAATGGAATAACCATCTAACTTTGCTGCCTCTAGGCACTCAGCCTCTTGCTCCAAATGATATGATATGTCATCAAATGTTTTTGTTAGTATCCACCCCATTTGGGGTGACACAATTAAATTAGGATTAAAATTTTATTAGAAATAAAATTAAAGAAAAAAGAAAAGAAAAGAGAAGTAGCTGGGTGAATTTTAGAATCCTTATTGCTTTAGAAGTCTTAATTTACTAGGGAATTTTTTGTTTGGACAATAACCTTAATAGGCTGGTCTATGTAAATCCCCTATGGGGTTCAGTTGCCACAGAAGATTGAAAAGAAAATCTATTCTCCAGATTAGAGATTGGAGAATCAGTTCATTATATCACAAAATTGAAGCAGCGCAACAGTGCGCGTACGTTTGTGAAATTTTAGGGGCATACTCTCGGCACTTAATTCTTGTTAACAAATAGTATCGATTATTAACCGGTGAGATATAAACTTGGTTTTATTTATTTGGTCGGAATCCATCTTACGATGGTAAGTATTCAATATTTTATTGTCCCGAGAATATTATTCTTGATGTTGTCATCCTCTAGGTATGCCAAGAGAGTTAATTCTGTAAATTTATTATTTTGATATAGCGAAGATTTGAAATCAGACTTAGGTCCCGTGGTTTTTTTTTTCTTAGGAGATTTCCACGTAAAATCAGCATGTTGCAGTTTGTTTGTTTGATAATTTATTTTTATTTTACTATTGTTGATCTCATTTAATTAAGCACAAAAGGAGAAAAAAATATTTATTCTTCTGCAAGCTATTTTGTTTAGTCTGTTTCCCAATAATGGCATTAAAGCCAGGTTCAGATACAGTCCGAGTAAATTCAGTTCTTGTACCTGATTAAATGGATGAATCATCTGGTGCCATGATTAAATTGAACTCATCGAACTATTTGATATGAAAACCACGGATAGAAGATGTTCTTTACACAAAGGACTTAAATCTATCGATTAAAGGTGATAACAAGAAGTCAGAAAAAACTATTGATGATGAGTGGACAGTTATGAAGAGGAAAACAGTGGCTCAAATCCCTACTTGGCTAGATCAGAGTATTTTTCACTACGTGGCTCAAGAAACTAATGCCCATATATTGTGAAAGAAATTAGAGTCAATATACGATAGGAAAACTACCCAAAATAAAGTATCATTGATCAGACGGTTGGTAAATCTATAACACAAAGATAGCAGGAGTGTAGCCAAGCACCTTAGTGATTTTCAACAGTTGATCAATCAGTTGACTATCATGAAGATGGTTCTGGATGACGAGTTGTAGGCCCTACTTCTATTAAGTTCCTTACCAGACAGTTGAAAAACACTAGTTGTGACAATCAGTAATTCAGCAATGAACAGCGAAGTCACAATTGATATGGTGAAGGATAGCATGTTCCATGAAGAAGCAAGATGAAAGGAGTAGGGAAGCACAGCCGAATCACATGCCTTGGTCACAAACAAGAGGGGGATGAGTACAAATAGAAAATCTTCCAACAACGACAGGCCAAAAAGCAAGTCAAGAGGGAAATCTCAGTCCAATAAGGAGATTAAATGCTTCTATTGCGACAAAATAGGACACATGAAAAAGGAATACATAATACTAAAAATGGATTAAAAAAATAGGATAAGTTTGACAACAAGAAAGATCAGAAGGATACAGTTGCAGCAGCTTCAAATGAAGGCGAGACCATAATTGTTTGTGATGACAGGTATATTGGGATCACTAGACTGGACTCCAGTTGGGTGATTGACTCGGGTGCCGCTTTCCATATCACTGCACATAAAGAATATTTCATGACTTATACACTTATACAGGCGGCAATTTTGGTCACGTCGAAATGGGTAATTAAGGTATGTCCAACATAGTGGGAATGTGAGATGTCAGTCTAGAGGCCACTACAGACTACAGATTAGTACTTCAAGACGTCAGACACATGCTAGAGATCATGTTTAATCTCATATCCACCGGTCAATTGGATGATGAAGGCTACAAGAACCACTTCGAGGACGAAAAGTAAAAACTCTACAAGGGGTCCCTATTTGTTGCAAAGGGCAAGAAGATATCTAGTCTCTACACTTTGGACGCAAAGCTTAGTAAAGGAGTGATTAGCACGATTGAGCAGGACGCCACCACTGAGCTATGGCATAAGCGGCTCAAACATGTAAGTGAGAAGGGCATGCAAGTTCTAGCCAGGTGAGAGCTTCTACCTGAGGTAACGAGTACTTGTTTCAAAATTTGCATCCATTGTTTAGCTGGCAAACAACACAGATTCCCGTATAATAGAGTCCTTACATCTAGGAAGTCAAATATCCTATGCTTAATATATTTTGATGTTTGTAGTACTATGAATATTGCTACTATGGGTGGTGCTAGCTATTTTGTGATATTTATTGATGACCACTCAAGAAAAGTTTGGACATATGCTTTAAGAACTAAAGACTCTGTACTAGATGTGCTCAAGCAATTTCAGGTTAGTGTAAAAAGACAAACAGAAAGATCTTTGAAGTACATCTGGACTAACAATGGTGATGAGTACCGAGGACCGTTTCAGCAGTACTGCCAAGTTAAGGGTATCAAGCATGAGATGATCATCCTTAAGTCAGCAAGACAAAATGGACTGGCAAAAAGGATGAATGGGACAATCGTGGAAAGAATCAGATGTATGTTGTCACATGAAAAACTACCGAAGCATTTCTAGGGCAAGGCAATGAGGATAGTAGTCGATCTGATAAATTTATCTCCATTAGCTCCACTTGAGGGTGATGTGTCAGACAAAGCATGGACGAAAAAAGAGATCTCCCACGAGCACTTGAAGGTATTTGGGTGCAGAGCATTTGTTCACATTCTAAGAGATGAAAGGTCAAAGATTAATGGAAAATCAAAATAGTGCATCTTTCTGGGATATGGCTGAGAAGAGTTTGGGTACAGACTTTGGGATCTTATTGACAAGAAGATCATCAGAAGCGTAGACGTCGTCTTCTTTGAGGATGAAACCATAGAAGACATTAATAGAAAAAAGAAACCAACTACGCAGGCAGAGTATTCGATTGATACAGATCCAGTCCTTCCACCAACAGTGCATAGTAATGATGGAGAAGACGCACACGATAATGCAAATGTTGATGAGGATACGCTTACAGTTGATGGCATAGTCCCAAAAGAGGAGACAGAATAGGTTCACATTGATACTCCAGTAGAGCCACAGTTGAAAAGGTCTACCAGGGAGCATCAAGCCTCTAGTAGATTTCTAGCTGTTAAATATTTGATGCTCACAAAACAGATTCACGGATGGAGGGATTCAAAGTCAAAGGCAAGGAAAATCTAGTGTGCAAGCTAAAGAAGAGTCTGTATGGGTTGAAACAGGCACCACGATAGTGGTACAAGAAATTTGATCAATTCATGATCGAACACGAGTTCAAGAAGATCGCTTCAAACCATTGTGTGTTCCTAAATAAATTTACAGGATGTGACGTAATAATATTGCTGTTATACATGGACGATATGTTGATCATCAGTCACGACATGAGCAAAATTTAGAAACTTAAAGGAGAGTTGAGCAAATCCTTTGAAATGAAGGATTTGGGACCGGCTAAGCAGATACTTGGCATGAAGATCACCCAGGATAGGAAGAATCACAGACTATGGCTTTCATAGGAGAGGTATATTAAAAAAATACTTCAGAGGTTTAACATGAACAAGGCTAAACCTGCAGGTACTCCACTTGCTAGCATTTCAGACTCAGTTCACATTAAAATCCGACAAGTGAGAAAGACAGGGCAGAGATAGAAAAATTTCCTTATTCATCCACGGTTGGGAGTCTAATGTATGCAATGGTGCGTACAAGGCCAGACATAGCATATACAATTGGCGTGGTGAGCAGATTTCTGTCAAATTCGGGAAGGGATCATTGGGAAGCAGTGAAATGGATCTTTTGGTACCTCAAAGGCACTTCGAGAGTTTGTTTATGCTTTGGTCAAGGCAAGCCTGAGTTACAAAGTTTCACGGACACTGACATGACAGGAGATGTTGATTCCAAAAAATCTACATCAAATTATATGCTTACATTTGTAAAGGGAACTATATCATGGCAAAGCAGATTGCAGAAATGCGTTGCACTATCCACCACAGAGGCTGAGAATATTGCAGTAACAAAAGGCTACAAGGAGATGCTGTGGATAAAGAGGTTAATACAAGAGTTGAGGTTGGCGCATAAGAAGTATGCACTTTTCTGTGATAGCCAAAGTGCTATTCATTTGAGTAAGAACCCACAGTTTCACTCACAATCAAAACACATTAACGTAAGATATCGTTGGAAGAAAAGCTACATAGTTAGAGAAGATCCATACCGACCAAAATGGTGTAGATATGATGATAAAGACTATACCCACGAAGAAGCATAATTTTTACAGAGAGATAGCAGATAAGATGGATCCCCCCACATGAGGCGGATAGAGAGTTTGTTGGTGTCCACACCATTTGGAGTGACACAATTAAATTAGGATTAAAATTTTATTAGAAATAAAATTAAAGAAAAAGAAAAAAAATAGAGGAAAGTAGTTGAGTGAATTTTAGAACCCTTATTATTTTAGAAGTCCGAATTTACAGGAAATTTTTTGATTGGGCAATAGCCTTAATAGGCTGGTCTATATAAATGTCCTATGGGGTTCGATTGCCACATAAGATGGAAAAGCAAATCTATTCTCCAGATTAGAGATTGGAGAATTAGTTCATCATATCACAAAATTGAAGCAGCGCAACAGTGCGCGTATGTCGTTGCCAAGAAAGAAATTTTGGAAGAACAGCTCATGTTCGTGCTTAGATCGATATTAAACGAAATCTGATCGTCGTGAAATTTTAGGACCATACTCTGGCACTTGATTCTTGTTAATCAACTGTATCGATTATCAACCAATAAAATCTAAACTTAGTTTTATTTATTTGGTCAGAATCCGTCTTACGGTGACGAGTATTTAATCTTTTATTGTCCCGAAAATATTATTCTTGATGTTGTCATTCTCTGAGTATGCCTAGAGAGTTAATTCTGTAAACTTATTATTTTGACATAGTGAAGATTTTGAATCGAACTTAGGCCCCTAATTTTTTTTCTTTAAAGGTTTTTCATGTAAAATCAGCGTGTTGCAGTTTGTTTGTTTGATTATTTATTTTTATTCTGCTATTATTGATGTCATTTAATTAAGTACAAAAAGAAAAAAAATATTTTTTTCTGTTACAGACTATTCATCATGATGAAAGCACGCGTATCATGGCTAATATACTCTATACAATGATACACCTTTTTTTATGGAGTCAAGCTCATGAGTTTAGTTAAAGAGGTGATGCCATATTTTTGTTCCAGGCTTTGATTGGTAATTTTTTCTTTTTGGTATTTAGTTAAAAATGTCAAAAAAATTAGCATATTCCTCGTTTGGTAAAAATGGGAAAAAAATCAAAAGCTAAAAGTAAAATCAAAATACTAATTTTTAGAATACATATTTTAAATTCTCACCATATTTTAAAAAAGAATAATATCACTTATTCATAACTTATTTACTCTACTGGTACCAAATACATATAATTGTTATTTTTAATTATATAAAAAGGCAAAGTGTCTAGTTTGAATGAAAAGCAAAAAAATAATAATAATAATTTTTTTTATCCAATCAACCATCTTTTAAAAAAGTTAGCTGAAAAACTAATTACCAAATAATTTACTTTGAACCGAATTTAATATTTTTAGATAAATAAATAAATATATATATATATATATAGAGAGAGAGAGAGAGAGAGATTAAATAGGGTTAAAATTGTTTAAAATACTAATAACTTTTAAACATAAGATCTTTTAGAATAGTAAAATAAATATACAAGACTTATCATGAGATCTCTCACCAAATCTCCCATTTTTAAATTATATAAAAACTCTTACATTTTTTTGTTATTATTATCGTTATTGGACAACCAATATTCACCTTTAAATCAGGTAGTTTATTATTCTCTATAATTAGAGGGCTATCGAATACCAATTCAATTACCTATTTTTTCCCTACACAATATGTAGAAATCTCCGGTTAATGAAGGGTGTTTTTATTGGTATAATTTGGACTCTACAGCTTATGTAGGGTTTGTCCAAGTAATATAACATCAGTTGACCTATTATGTTTTGAAAAAATTAATCAAAAAAATCTACTTCACCGGTCAAGTTTTGCTACCATGGAAGGCTTGAACTTCTTGAAAAGAGTGATATATCCACACCTTAGCCTATTTTGAATTTATTAATTTCTACACTTCATGTATTACATATTTTATTTTCTAGTACGTTTTACCAATAGAATTCTATGAAACTCTCTACGGAACAACCTCCCACTAAATATGACATACATTAAATATAAGTAATAATCAATACCATGATGTTTATCAATGATTAAAAATTATAGTGTTTAGTTTGTAGTTCATTAACAAATTTAAAATAACTAAACAAGCGTGCTTATAATTTTTTACTTGTAATTTTTAATTTATATCAACAATCACAAATTGTGCTCTTATAGGCTATAATTTTGTAGCCAAAAAACAATCTGTAATTAAGTTTACAAATTTAATAAATATTTACAATTTCTACTTAGAGTTATAATTACAATTTTTTAATGATAATGTATAGGATCATAATTTTACCAACAACAGGCACTCTCATTCTCTCTCTCTCTCTCTTTCTCGCGCGCGCACACACACACGCACATATATATATATATATATATGTATGTATAGATATTTATAATTAATCCAATTTCCAAATATATTAACTAATATAAAATATGGCATGTAAAGGTAATCTATGAAGAAAAATGCTAGGTACATATATCTGAACATAGAATCGAATGCACATTTCTCACATGGAGTGGATCCCACATTGTGTAATACTTATTTCATGTGAGAAGGATGTGTTCAAATTTATATCTAAATAAATGTGCATATAATAAAACTCTTTTCGTTTTAGTTTATTTCGTCTTTGCTTTATCTTTATTCAAACTCCTTAAAATAACTAGTTAAAAATAACAAAAATTAAAAAATGTAATACAAGAAATGTAGAAATTAACAATTCTAAATCAAGTTGAGGTGTAGGCATACCGTTCTCTTTAAAGAGTTCAAGCCTATTGCAATGATTAACAAGGTTATTCAAAAAAAATTAATTTAAAAGTTAAATCCAAACAAGTCCTAAAAGGCTCATGATTCACTAAATGAATCATTAACTATTTTAAACTTTGAAAAAATAAATAAAGCAAACCCTGCTAATTTGAGACAATTTTGCATGCTTCCTTAATATTTAATCACATAACAAATATACTTATTTTGATAGCGAAATAATCAGCGTTTGATATATATTTTTTTGAAGTCACTTTCCCAATGATAGGTACTGACAAGAAATAAAGAATTGATTACTACCGCGCGCCTACTTATGCGTAGGCTGCATATAACTGAAAATTTTATAGTTTAAGACTGTTTAATTTAAGTCCCACATCTTTAAGAGAAAAAAAGGTATTTATATATTATAAATATAATGCATTTTGAATTTTTTTTTTATTATTCTTAGGTTTTAATTGACAACTAATTTAAAAATTAATTTTTATTTTTTTTGTTGTCAAAAAAATAAAATTAAATTAAATTTAAAGTATGTTGTTTGGTAAATTAATTTTTAAGCTAATATTTTTTAAGTTGGTACATTGAGTAAATTTTTTTTATTTACTTTTTGTTTAAATTGGACACTTTAGTTAAAAATAATAATTACATGTAGTTAGTAGTGATAATAAATAAGTTATGAATGAGAGATATTATTATCTTTTAAAATGTGATAAAAATTTAAATTGAGTATTTTAAAAATTAGTATTTTTATTTAACTTTTGAGCTTTTTAAATTTTTCTGCCAATCGAATTATATTGACTTTTTGACATAAAAATTTCAAAGTTCGAGATGCCAATCTAGATCTTATGAGAAAGACACGTGATTCAGGATAAAAAAGAAAAATCTTGAAATAAATCTACACATGCTGAACGTGATTTTTTTTCATATTTTTAACTTTTTTCAAATTAAAAAACTTTTTAGAATTGGGTTTTTGGGCATGTTGGGGCGCATGCATGGCCTATTTGGTCCCAAATTTTTTTTGTGACACTCTTGGACTTGGGCAGTGAGTTATTTTCTGGTAAAGGTTGTATAATCTTCCAACTTCAGTAGAATGTATTTCTAATTTTTGTGTGTAGTTTATTCTTAGAAATTAAAATAAACTTTGAAAGTGAAAATGATTGCAAATAAGCTAACTAGAAATTTAGAAAAAGTTTTGCTATATGCACACCCACCGAATTCAGATTCAGGCATACTTCTCTCACATAGAATGAGTTTTACACGAGAGATTGAAAAACAAAGTCCTTTTCTATATTAATTTTCTCAAGATTGTTTATGAACTTATTGAGAAAAATTACATTTTTTATGTTATAATTTATAAGTTCATAATTTTAGTGATATCAAACACATTCATTATATCATTCACATATATGTACAATTAATCAAATATATTAACTAATATAGAATAATACCAAAAATTGATCGAAGCATGGCATATTCATCTTCTACCAGTATGTAATGGTTATCTATGAATTTGTAAAATCTATTTCAACAATTTCAGAATTTCTAGTTGGCTTATTTGCAATTATTTTTAATTTTCAAAGTTTATTTTAATTAAGAATAAATTACACACAAAAATTAGAAATGCATGCTACTGAAATTGGAAAATTACACCTCCTATACCAGAAAATAAGTCACGGGTCCAAGTCCAAGATTGTCACAAAAAAATATGGGACAAAATAGCCCATGCATGCGCCCCCATGTGCCCAAAAAAAAAAAAACAATTGTAAAAGTAATTTTTTTTAATTTTAATTCTAAAAAATGATTTTAAAAAATTAAGAGAATTTCACCTTCAATGAGTGTAGATTTATTTCAAAGTTTTTTTTTTAATCCGGAATCATGTGTCTTTCTTATTGTAGGGTTCTTTGATGGAAAAAAATGCATAAATGTATAAGAGAGGTGAATTTTATGGACAAATTAAGAATAAAGAAAAGGAGAAAGAGTAAAGGTAGGGTGAGAGAGAAGACTAGCCAAGATCAAAGTAGAGACAGTACGAACAATTTGGATCTAAGAATCAATGAGTTAATGAATGAATAAGAGCACAACCATCCATTTTATATAATTATTTATAACTATCTGATAGAGGTATTATGATTGAGACAGGACTCTTGAAAGATACCATCAAATCATAAAATTTTATCCAAATATCTTAGACCATTGTTCTACTAATAGTTGGTTAAGTTAATCTTTGGTCGACCAAATAAGTACCCGACCACTCCGCTGAGTGAATTCTAATCACTCTAGTGACTTGATTAGATGGGCCTAGGGTCTCCCATGGTTTAACAATATTCTTTCCTTAGCCATATGTCTCTTAACATCCTGTTAGAGAACTTCGTATATTACCATTGATCACGTTCAATATTTCTGGGACATCTCATTGATTCTATATACGATCCTTAATGATATAGTTTGTGCAATATTATATTGGCCATAAAATTAGCATTTGGCCACATACTTTGTGCTATGGTCTCATAATCTCATAATATGTGCTATGTCCACATAATCTGTGCTATGCCTTAGTATAGTCCATGCTATACATGTCACATATGTAGTATGTGCTACAACCACATAGTATTCGCTATGTGTACAACTCGATCACTTTTTTTTTTTGTTACATCCGATCTTATCTATAGAAAATAAGGGCAGCCAAGAGTTAAGTTGGATGGTCCACTAGAGGTACTCAAACAGCCCAAGTTGTTCGAGCTACTTGAGTTCTTGAGCCATTCACGCATCTTGCATATTTTAGTTAATGACAATCCTCTTTCACTCAGGGATGTCCTGTGCTGGATCGCTTAATTCGAGTCATTCGTAATTGTCACTTCATGCCTCGGCAAAGTACTCCCTTTCCTAAAGAAGTAGTTCAATGGCATATCCGGGTGGCTCAGCTAGCACCGAGTGACTCGGACTTGGCCGATTGATTCGTGAACTTTAGAAATCTTTACCTAAAGTGCTATACTAGGACAACCTTACCAACTCAGACCTCATTTGAGCTACTGATCTTGAGTTACTCAACCAAATTAGCTAGGTCGTTGCCCCCTTTTTATTGTGGATTTTGAGGGATTTTTGATAGATTCTTTTTATCCAAGTGTCGTCATCAACTCGAGTTTCATTCCCGTTAGTCGTCCACCTTATCTCACTCCTACTTCTTCAGTCATGTCACTCACCCCGAGTGACTCTACTTTGACCCGGTCCGTTGTTATTATTATTTTATTTACTTTTATTTATTTTGGAAGGCGCCGTGTACATTTTACCTCTGCACGCATGCGAGTCATGAGTGGTGGCTTATTTCCCTATAGCGCATGTACCTCACGCACTTATTCA
>JAULJZ010206706.1:0-19063 GCA_032270985.1 Heliamphora pulchella
CTAGGATCATAAATTCCCTTAAGCATCATACCTAGGGTTAGGGTTGCATCACACATTCCCCAAAAACTTTCAAAGTGGCCAAAACCCCCCCAAACCATATTCTTCATAGGATTAGGAGAATCACACAGCTTTATATATACTCTAAGCAATCTTAATCTAATAGCCAAAAGAACTTGGATTCCCTGTTGAATCCAACTAAAAATCATGTTGAAAACATAACTTGACCTCGACCCATGGGCAACCACTAGAACCCATGCGCCAAAAATAATGACCAAATTACCCCTACTCCAAAAACCCAAAGAAAAACGTACATAAACTAAGCAGAAGCGATACAATAATACTACTACAATTAGAAGTTTACTACGCAAAACTCCAAGAAGACCTCACCTTGAAAACTTAAAATTTCCAATTTCTTTCAAACTTTCAAAATTCTTTTTTTATCGAGCTTTTATGGCCTCCATCATACCACCTATACACACATTGTGCAGTCACGCTTCAATTAAGATGACATCTTTGTTGTTTAAAAGATGTCTGCATGCACCAATTATCAATTGTCCATTGTCATGATTGATGAGTCAATGTCATATAATAAGGCATAGACGCTTAGCATTCGATACAATAAATATGCCACCACACCAATATAGAACTATTTGGGGATGAGTCTCGTCCCATAATAGACAATTAATCCTATTATGAGGGTATATGAAGAATTCATATAGCACTTTTTGGGGATGAATCTCGGCCCAGTATAGGCAATTAGTCCTATTATGTATATGAAGAATTCATTTGTAATATTTGTCATTACAAGCCTCACTCCTTGATGTTCTCTAATTTTTTCAACCAGAAAGATTTATCCGCCAATATCAATCCTCTATTTTCCTACTTTAGAGTCAGTCCTTGCAAGAATAGAATTAGTATCATAGCCTAAAAAAATTTATAGTTGTTTTCGTCAATAGGGATCAACTTAGGAGAATTTATTATTGTATTGTTACTATTGTGAGATTTTGCTTAGGTTTGTGAGGGAAACCTTTCTAGTTTCTGCCCTCTCTTATTCTTCCTTTTTTTAACCTTCTTTGCACAAGCATGAACTTTACTATTCTTGAGTTTACTATTCACAGCACAAGAGCAATCTGAGTTTACTATTTACAGCACAAGAGCAATCTCCTTTTCAGCCCCAAACCCAAAGCAATCAAGTCCAAATCATTCCCTACCCTCCTTCGGCCATTGAATCCACGCAAAATTTCATAAGATAACTGATGTCCAAGAGAATTTCTGCAAGTAGTTCCAAGAATCCTGAAACCTACAACTTTTGAGCATTAAGCCAAAACAAATATTTACCACCTGAGTGGCTAGAAGCCATTTCCATCTTATAGAACCCAAACACTAGCAGATTTTCATAGAGAAAATCCAACATAAAGTTTTCCCTGATTTGTCCCCCATGAAACATACCAGTAGTAGTAAGGAAATTAACTTCTGCATAACTACAAATAATGTTACCTGATTACTTGATGTTGTAGCAACCGTTGAGCTTTCTGCAGCGCCTGCTTCCATGCAGACTCATCATTCCGTTTGTTAATAGATGGCGCTTCAAGTCCATACCGCGACATGTCAAGTGGCATTGGAGGCTTCCCAGCTCTAACCCTGTCATACTCTCTGGCAAGCATTGGATGATTCTGAAAATATAAAATTTAAAATAAGATGTTACAGAATGATCTTCACATCACATTTTGTGTACTAACCATTAGAATTGATTAAAAACAAAAAAACAAAATGTTTGTGCGCGAACGTGATTGAGGAGCCATACAGAATTTGATGAAATATCTTAAAGATAATGAATAGATGCAAGACAGCAATATTATAAGAACTCTGAAAAATGACGATATTCAAAGAGATTGAGAAGATAAATAACACGGAATTTTAAGTGTTATTTGGTTAATATATTTGTGGAGGAAAGTGAAAAACAAATGCAAATGAATTATTCAAAGTTGGTGTTTAGAAAGCAATAAGGAAAAGAAAAAACGATAGATGTATCCAAGATCTTATTGTAGGAGTGACGGTTTCGCTCCAAGACCATGATTCCGCAACTCAAAACAAGAATTACATTAGAACCGTGTTCCCATTGAGAATAAATTATGATTCCAACTAGAATGGGGGTGCTTAAACACATGGTGCAAGCAATGTGGTTCAGTAGGTTATTTTTACTATATTTACCACGGAACCGATGGCAGCATATTCTCATTCTAGTGGACTGAAGTTGACCGCTCATTGGATAAAACCAAAATCCATGGTTTGAATTCGCGTAATTAGGTTTTGGCTTCTTGAAACCAAAATTTGGCTTTTCACCTAAAAATTCCAAATTCCCAAACAAATACCCCAATTTCCCAAAAATAACAAAGAGATTAGAGCAATGTTATTAGAACCTTTTACCCCAAAAAAATGTTATTAGAACCAAACCGGATCGGCCAGTTCAACCAGTTGAAGCGGCAACCGGTCTAGTTAACGATCCGAATTAACCCATTAAACTGGCCTAATATCAAAACCGATGTTTTCAAAGAAAACCGCTTCAAACCGCAGTCAAACCTGTCCCGGTTTACTAGAACCGCCAGTTTCGAAAAATCCCAATTTTTTCAACTTAAACTTCTAATTGGCTTATGGAGGGAATAATTAGTGAATACCTAATTTGTCAATTTCACCTAGGGCCCCCACAAACTTTTTATTCCTACAGCTCTTTGCTTACTTTGCTACTCTTTCTTGATTTCTTTTTTTTTGTCTTTATTTAAAATTTTAAATTATTTGTATGTTGTCTTCTCACTCATGTGCTTGTTGGTCACTTATGCTTATTTTATTTTCAAATGAAGATTAAGGATACTTTAAATTTTGATTACTTTTGCTGGATATTCTAATTGTTTAATTAGAATCACGCTTAAATCATGAGATGTCTTTATTTTTTTATTTGGATTGTGTGTTAAATGTTATTTTTATTTAATATTTATAATTTTAAAATTATTAATGACGTAATTATGACGTCATGGTTCTATTCCGGTTGAACCGGTAACCTATCCACCCGCTTTTTTTTTCGGTTTGCACAACGGTCCGAATTTCAAAACATTGGATTAGAGCACTAGGCTTGCATATGCAAAAGAAACAAAAAAAAAACAAGAAATAAAAACAAATCATAGGTTAAGTGTACAGTTCTTTGGAAGATCTACCTCAAAACAAAGCTTTAGAGTAGAAAGAAGAAAGGGAGAGAGAGAGAAGAGAAACACGACCTACAAAGAGAAAAGCAATTCAAGTTTACATACACACATCAAGAGGAAGAAACAAAGAAAGAAAGAATTTCTTAGGAAAATATTCCAATTCAAAGGAGGGGAAAATAAAAGAAAAAGACTCCCAAGCTTCGTCCGAAATTTGTACTTCCTCAAATTTTAAGGCGCCATTCTTCTTTTTCCATGAATTAAGAAAAAAGTGAGACAACAAAGGAAAAGCATGAAAACAAGATGGTAGTGGTTGACATAGCAATAAAGAGTAAACTTGATATCCATATACAAAATAATGAATCGATGGATGGCATTTGAACGTGAAATGAAGCAAGCAACTCCAAAGTGAAGATTGTGTGAAATACATGAAAGCGACTGACAAGAAAAGGATCATGATGGTCTGATGATCGAGCGCACAACTAGATTTGAACCACACAACATGCATGCAATTTATTGTTGAAGACCATGTAGTGTTAGCTATTTGTTGCAAGATTTCTATTTGAACAATGTTCACCAGTCCAATATTTGCATGCGCAACCATCATGTAATTTTTACAAACTCAGCAATATTAACAATGTTTCGTAACTAACGTGCATTCATATGGTTGAGCAGTGCTAGAAAATTACATTTCCTTCATAGCTCTTATATGTTATTTCTCTATTTCTTACTATAGTGGAATAAACGAGAACTCGACTCAAAGTACTAAAACCCGACAACAAAATTAATGATGTTTCTTCGCTCCTCCTTCCTATAACAAGAAAGGTGATTACTACCCAACCGAGAGGTTCAGCCAGAGGGCACCCCGGTACTTAAATCAATATACTTGTGCAGCATAAGGGAGAGGATTGACTATTGACTGGCATACAATCACATACTTATACTCTTGGGATGTAAACGTATTTATAGGGAGTGGTCTTCTAGTCCCATAAGAGTTCTGACTAATTACGTTAAGATCCTAATGATATTCACTTACAAAAAAGGAGTGTTTACTATAAGGCATCTGTCTTATATATATTTCTTTCATGGAATGCCTTGTTTAAGATATCATCGTGGCAACAGAGCGTTCCGTTTTGTCAGGAGTTGGGAGTCACGTGTCATGCTGGGGCACCTGCCACGTACTTGCCTGTCCAACACGGCTCCTTGGGACCAGCCAGGCTACCATGTGACAATTGACATGACCGACCAAGAATGTTCGCTAGCATTGTTTTAATACAAATTTGGCCCCCTCCGTACAGGCCAAGAAATTCCAAATCCTAAGATAGCTCTTTCTTGAGGTCTTGTGCTGGAATCACACAATCATGAAATTGCATTTTAGTTTAACCTTTTCTTTTATGATAAGTAATTATCTTTTTCTTTTCTTTTTTTTTTTTTTGATAAGTGAGATTCAATGTGTGGGCATAAAGAGAATGTCACCCATATACAAAAAGAGAGAAGGCAAAAGCGCTCATAAAGAGAAAAGGTTACAAACCTTCACAGAAAGGTCATCCTACCGACAAAGAGAATATAAATTCAACCATATCAAAAAAATGAGGGGAAAAAAAAAAGAAAGAATGCCTCTCTAAGGAAGACAACTATACAAGTTACTCTAGAGGGCACCTTTCAAACTGTACAAAGGAAACTCGACCCCATCAAAAATTCTTTTGTTATGCTCCCGCCACATCAAACAAAGACAGACAAACGCCAACCTAGCAAAACCCCGCCCACCTCCTTCTCAAAGACCCAATCTCCACCAAAAGCAACAAAACAAGCCCCCACAAATCACTCGCACACACTGGCAATGAAGCATAATGAGAACCACAGATTTCCCACCTTACAAAAACAACATTTTGGGGTAATTAAAAGTATATGAATCAAAAAACTAAAGATATACAAAGAGGCTAAATACATGCCAAAAGGGACAAAACAAGTTGACGAGAGAGCAAACCATCAATAGAACGGGAGATACCTAAAGCCCAAAGTATCCTCTCACAACTCGAGAGACTAGATAAACCAACCGTGCGCAATCAAAAAGAGAAGACGATTTCTTAGGCTTGATAGAGGATAATTTTTCTCTCTAGCAATGTTAAGATTTTTAATTTTTTCCAAGTAACTTCTTGTTTGGATTTCTTGAAGACAATGTCTTTCATGGACCAACGTAATTTCCATCTTAAAGGGTTTTTGTGGGCCGTCTAAGACGTGTAGATCAGTAGAGAGCTGGCTCAATTTCATCTTCAAATAGGAGTTGAGTCACATTCCCCACCCTAAGCTATCTCCTCCCCTCCTACCTTAGGTGAGAGAATCTGGACCACTCCTTCCATGGGAGAGCGGTCTTCATGTTGGTCAAGAACTCTATCTTCCAGAGTAGATGTCGGAGTAACTTCCTCAACACCCACAGCCACAGAAGAGGTAATACAAGAATCATTGACTAGAAAAACATCTATTTACCACAAAAAGTCCCCCCTAAATCTTGTCTGTCAGCTTAACCAATTTTTGAACTTAGTAAAATTTTTTGACACACGCCGTCACGTATTGGAACCTAGCTCTTTCTGAATCCGAATGACATTGCCTGAACGCCGTCATTTCATGTATAATATGTGCCTTACGCTGATCAAAAAGAAAAAAATCGCCAAACATCTTTCGGGCTAGTTAGCTGGGACGCAGATATAAAAGACCTCCACCAACAAGACTGATAGCTCGGATAAACCATAGAACTTCACCTGAACTGCAGCAACTAAAACCCTAGCAATACATTTTGGGGGCACAGAGAGAGAGAGAGAGAGAGAGAGAGCACCTCGAAGTTGGACTTGGGAAGAGAAGGGAGGTCCTTGAGGAAATCGGTGGGTTTCTTGGAGCTCCGACGCATCTCATCTTCGACCAATCGATCCACCTCTTCCTTCACTTTGGGATCGCCGTAGTCGTCGTCAATGTACGGCAACGAGTCGATGATTTCAGCGCCGATCGACCACGAAGGCCGAGAGGGCTGCTCAGGTGGAGAAGCTTCGAGCATTAATATGTCCCCGTTGTTCGCCACCGCCATTGTTGCACTCCACAAGCTCTCCCTATATTTATTTTGTTTCGGGGAAATCTCTCTCTATATTCTCTTTCTGATAAGGTCCCTTCCATTTTTTCACCAATCTCATGTACTCAGGAAAAAAAAATATTTAGAATTTTATTTTGAAAGCAATTTATATAGAATATGAGACACACTCAAAGTAAATGTTAATAACTTATTTTAAATTTTGAATAGTTTTTAAGTATTTTTTCTAGATACATAATATTATTGCTATTTTTTTGATAATTTGGCGTTTCTCTGTTCCCAACTGAGATGTAAATTCAGCACTTGATTTATTGAGCAGAAATTCATCAGTTGCTCGGGTTGGCCTGAGCTTGGTCGAGCTCAAATACTTTTTAGTTTGATTTGGATTTGGGTTTGAATTTTAGAGTTCGTGTCCAACCCATCACATAATAATTATAAACAATTATGTTTTTAAAATTTAATGGCCTAGATTGATTGGCCAACGGATTGTAGGCTTTTCCTACTCTTGCTTTTTCAAAAAAGAATTATAAATCTTGTAATATAAATGATGTTGTTTTTATTAAATAATAATATTATATCTTATTCTTAATCACTTGAATGTTCGACTTTATTCTATTTTTATCTTTTATTATATACAAAGAAAATAAATGCACAAAAATTAAATAATTGTAAAAAATAATGATTGTTATAGAACAAGTTTATCTATAAACCAAAAAATATAAATAAAAACATAGTATTTACTATTTTTTATTATATGTAGAAAGTGATAAAAAAAAATAAGAACAAATGTAAAAAAGAAATTAATTATATTAAAAAAGATAACAAAATTGTTTAAAGTTTTTTGATATATTTTTATTTTTTTTTAAAAAGCACAAAGCTCAAGCACAAAGCCCAACTTGCGACCTAGGCCCAAGCCATAAGCTCAAAGACTCCCTGAGCTAGGCTTTAGCCTCCCCCTCCGACAAAAGTTTGGCATGACCCAACACGAACTTTGGCTGGAACCCAATGGATTTTGTGCAACTTGGGCTACGCCGAAATTACATTCATAACCCTAACAATAGTTTGCAAAGCTTTTTAGAACCTCACATATTAAGTTGAGCAGGCGTAGACTACAGGAGACCTGAAACATCAACTAGCAGTATACATAAACCCTTTGTCTAGCCATTGGCCCTTCGCGCAATGGGTGCTGGACATAGTTGGCCCATTTTCCTAAACAACAAATAATGAGAAGTTCATGATAACGATAACTGACTAACTGTCGAATGGGCTTCAAGGACCAGTCGAACTGCTTGCCAACATCAGGGAAATTGATGTGAAGGAGTTCATTTGGAAGAATATAATCACTAGGTTTGGTATTTTTAGGGCATTGATCTCAGATAACGGGACTCAATTCGACAGAAGATTCTTCAATGCGTTTCGCGCCGAATTGTGAAATGAATTCTATCAATTCAACTCCAACCTATCCCCAGTGTAATAGGCAAGCCGAGGTAGCAAATAAAATCATTATTGACGGAATCAAAAAAAGACGAGATATCACAAAAGGGGAGTGGGTGGAAGCACTCCCATGTGCTTTGGTCCTATTAAGCCATGCCATGGAGGTTGACAGGTGAAAGTCCCTACTCAATGGCATATGGCATTGAGGTAGTAATTCCTCTCGAAGTGGGGTTGCCCACTATGAGAAATGAGGAGTATTCACCTGAACAAATTTAACAAACCATGTGCAAGACTTAAACTTGGCAGAAGAAAATGAAAGACATAGCCCTCCTGAAAATCAGGCCCTATTAACAAGAAATGGTCAGGGAGTACAACAAGAAAGTCTGCCCAAGAGAATTCACCATCGAAGACTTTGCCTTAAGAAAGGTGGTGGCAAGTACCAAAAACCCAGGCAAAGGCAAGTTATGGCTGAACTGGAAATGGCCTATAAGGACCCGATTTTAAAACACATGATTAACAACGATAAATCGATAAAAGTTAGGATTACCAATTTAGGGTTAGAGTAAGACTAAGAAACCTAGAGAGGTAAATCTAGAACCGAAACCCTAAGATAGGAAATTTATCTTTTCACTAAAAGAATTATAAACAATTGTCCTAAATTAAATGAACCCTAGAATTTTCTAAGGTAAGAGAAATTACCATTTAATCCAAAACAATTAAGAAATATGCTCAAAAGGCCATATATATATATATATATATATATATAGAGAGAGAGAGAGAGAGAGAGAGAGAGAGAGAGAGATGGATAGATAGATAGATAGATAACAAGGCAATAATATCCCATGGCCGACCATGCCATGGTGATATGATAAGTCAAGTCTCTCTTTTTTTAAATTATGTATTTTATGTTCCTAGTACAAAATCCCATACATTAAGTCTCCACTAAATTTAGAAACCATGTATATAAATATACATAAATTTACGAATAAATGCAACTAAAAATGGATTTTATAAGATTTATATTAAACCAATTAAAACCTAGTACATCAAATTTCAATTAAAAATCTAAATAATACATTAACAAAAATGCTTAATTTGATCCATGTCCCACCCCATACATAGTTAAATGATACTAAAATAAGTATAAATTATAAAATTGTTGAATTAATCATAAAATCATTAAATTAATATTATTCTATAGAAAAATAACTAAAAATATACATTAAGTCAATTTTTGAGCAAATTCTTTTAATAATATAGTATAATTTTACCATCATAAACTATTAAAATGCATTAAAATATGTCAAAACCACCAAGAGCCCATAGATTAGAGCTTGGTCGGCCACCCCTCCATGTCTCACCCCACACTCAAGCTAAGTGTGAGGTCATATCACATTGTTTTGCATACAACCCAAATGGGCCATTGCTTTTCACTTCATGATGAGCATTCCACTAGCTACATTTCTATAAGAGGCTCCCCCTTCTCCTCTTGTGACAGGTCACCACCACCTCCAAAGTTCTTTGAGCTCCAAAATTTTGTTAAGAAGAAGAAGAAGGAGGATCCAAGCATAAAGGCTAAGTCCTTTAATCTTCAATCTCATAAATCAATCTCAAAAGGTAAAAACTCTTAAAACCCCTCTCATCTAACTCAATCTATAATCTCCCACTACCATTCTTAAGAGAT
The DNA here is from genome assembly GCA_032270985.1 of Heliamphora pulchella. NCBI lineage: Eukaryota > Viridiplantae > Streptophyta > Magnoliopsida > Ericales > Sarraceniaceae > Heliamphora > Heliamphora pulchella. The sequence continues at coordinate 9,392 of JAULJZ010206706.1, forward strand.
TAAATCAAAACCATAATCAAAAGTTCGCTAAAAGTGGAGTAGAATGAGAATTAGGGACTGTTTTGATTTGTAATGATATTTGTATCTAAATTGTGATGAATTATACATGCTAATTGAAGGATACGTGCTAATTGATTCTTGTGAAGTTGCTGAAATTTTATTATTATGTGTTTAATATGGTTTATATAAAAAATATGTAAATTCATGTCATGCATGCTACTAAAACTAGATTAAGTAGCTTATATTTAATCTTCAGCACTTCTCATAATTCTGGACCTGATTTTAAAAAATCATAATTATTTCTAGAAAATTCTCATAATGTCAATATTTATGTCTAGAGCTAGATTTTTGTCTTATCTTTCATGTAAAATTTGTTTTAAGTGATTTTCATGTATAGTTTCTGAGATATTGAATCCCAAAATGTGATTGATTTTTAACTAGCCTTTATTGTAGAGGCCAAAACCTTATTTTAGACGTTTGATCTTGAAATGGTTTCTTCACAAAAGTTGTAGCAAAAATATTTTTCTATTTAGCCACCAAAAATGAGGCAGGTTTATCACTGTTTGGTATGTTAAATTAATCTATTTTTCAAAGTCGTGGACTAAATTTGTCTCTTTGAATATATTCTGCCACACTTTCTTGTGAGAGGGTTGTTTCATTTATTTTTAATGGTTATTCAAAAATATGTTCTTTATAAAAAAGGTTAGAGGATATTATAATCTAGGATCTGTGCCAAATTCGTGATTTTTGAAGCTCATTTGATTTCCCAAATTAATTTTATGCTCTTTGTTTTTAAATCTGAAAATCTCAAATTCGGAGCTAAAAATGCTGACTGGGCACATTTTCTTAGATGGCTATAACTCAAATATTTTTTAAGAATAAGAACTCTAGAGGACATCTTGATACATCACATATCCAAAAATCAAATTTATTGGAGTTCGGTTAATGCACCAAACAGTTTTTCTAAACTAAGCCAAATTTAGAAAATTTTAATATTTGGTTTAGGGCAGATTTATTTTGTAGTATTATGACATTCAAATCACCTGTTTTTATTAAGCTGAAGGAGTGTTCTTCATCATAAGAGTTGTAGATAATTTTCTAATCTAGCTCATGTCCAAAAATTAGAAAATTTTATGAAATCTAGGTGCCCAAAAAGCCTATTAAAAATTCTATTAAAATGTTAATTTTTACCTAGACTAAGTTAGTAATTGGGTGTGCTTAATGTAAATTAATTATTGCGAAATTTGAGTGTGTAAGTTATAATTTGCAAAAGCATGCTATTCATGAGTGTTAAATTTTAGTTTGTGATTTGGAAGCATGCAACGCATGGATTCCACTTTGGGCATTATGCATGTTTGTATATTATCATGTTCGTCAAATGCATGTTTTTACCGGAGTCGGTTGCTCGTCTGAGTCTTGGTTCGTTGTTGGGAGTGTCCCGAGGTATAAAAATCTTTTTGGAGTATATCCCCAGTAGACACCTTGGGTCGTCCCCGGTGTGATTATATTTTTGGGTTAATACCGGTAGATACCCCTATAGCGTCTCTTGAAATTGCTGATCTAATATTCTGGACTTTGGGTTGACGCCAAGCAGGCATCATTGACTCTTAAAGTGGATGGCATAGGCTGACCTAACTCACGCCGTTGTGATTTAGGATAAAACAGGCTGTTGTACGTAACTCGGCGATGCAGTTATCACTTCACAATGAGGATCAATGGTGGTGGCTTAGGAGTTCAAGTGCCAATAAAGTCTATTCTTTGGATTTCTCGGCATAGAGTCCGAGTGGTCGATTTGTAGTAGGTTGTTGGGTTGGTCATCATGCATCGTATTATCATTATATTATTCGTTGAATTCCATAGACGTTAATAATTGTTCATGAAATGAAATTTTATAACATCATGTTCTTGATTGGTGACTTGAGTTGAATTATATTTTGAAAAAGTTTAGTAGGATTTTTAGAGTTTTTTTCTGGGCTCCAGCTCATAGTGTTAATGTCGCAGGTGAGGACGAAAGTTTTGCTGCTATATAAGATTTTTCAAAAAATCAGGAGTTCAGGGCAGCCCAAGGAGATCAATTTTGAACTTTTCCCTTGTCTTTTTGTGGAAAATTGTAAAAATTAGCTCTTCCCATCTTTCGTGTAACCCTTTAAAACTCTTTGGATGACTGTACTAGTACTTTTGTGGTGATTGTCGAGACTTAATTATGATTATGAATATATTATTTACCTTTTAATTTTAATCCAAGTCGCTAGCATTAATCTTATTGTTATGCATGTAGGTCTTAACATCCCTAGAAATTGAGACGTCACAAGGCCATACTGAGTCAAGGGCACGATAGAAGCCAAAGCATACCATTTGGAGTATCTCGCAGGACGAGAAGTACCAAGGCCATGGAATGCGCTAACTTGTGAATATTTCATCATTAGCAAGTCTTGTAATCAACAAATTTTAATGAAATATTTCAATTCTTTTTGCCAATTCACATTGTGTTCGAAATCGCTTACAACAACTAATAAGTCAAACTGAGAAAGATCTCGATTGATTAAAAATTAGAATAACTCTATGTTCACATGGATAGAAGAGCCAAATTGGGAAAGATCTCGGTTAAGAGTTGTAGTACTTTTGTAGTACTGATATGATGATATGGTGTGCCCAATACCTTCTCCATACGTAGTAGCTAGTGACCCCTATACTCTTTTCTCTCTTCTCAAATTAAAAAAAAAGTTGTTTAAATCCGACTCTTATGACCCTTTTCTAGAAATGGTGTGGTTTCATCTTTATCAAGTTAAGAATTTTTTTTAGCTTTATTTGGGAGTTAAATAATATATTCTTCTATTTATTATTTCTATCATGTGCTATGACCGAATTGATTGCTAGTTATTACTGTAAAACAAAAAATTAAAAAATCAAAGAGTTTTGTTGTATTCTAATACCCACTAGAAAGCTAATTTACGAAACAGCTCATGTTTGAATTACTTTTTTGATAAAACTGAAGCAACAGTGCCTGATACTAATTCAAACATGTCAAAAACAAAATAAATTTAATATATTGGTACGATTGTTTTTCACAACAAACTTGTAGATAGATAAACTTTTGCAATTGTCGTTGATGAGTTATCATATTTTGAAACTATTCCATAATATCATCTTTATTAATACTATTGAATACATTTTTTTCAATATATATAACCAAGTAATCATTTATTCATTTATCACTACAATTTTTTTTGCTAAAAAGTTCTTCCTACAATTGCAATCACTACCGGTAGAATCAATGCTAACTTCATAAGTAAATAAACTAACGACTATATCTCATTGGGTATTTGAATATTCAATCTAGGTGTTCAAACATTTGGTTGGGTGTTCAAGTATTTAGCTACGGTGTTCAAGTAGTTTGGCAAGGTATTCAAGTCTTTAAATTAAATTACAAATACAAATACAAATTTTGTATATATATATATATATATATATATATATATAAAAACTTAGGGTATTCAGTTGAATACCCCCTCATGTTTTTTATATATTTATATTATTAATAATACAAATACAAAATTTGTATATAAATATAAAAAAAAATACCCACGTGTATATGTGGAGCCGCCCATTGGAGCCACTGCAAATCAAAATGGAATGTCCTTTGATTTCCAGGAAACCAAATCTCAACTCCGGCTAGGAACCCAGCCGGCATAGCATGCTTCATTCTCATTCCAAAAACAAGTTCAGCAACTTTAATGTATATTTGGATCTTGGGTTTAGGAGGAAAAGGAGTAACAAACAAAAATTATAGAAAGGAATTAAGTGTAAGATTTTTTTTTTCTTTTGTTTGGTTGCGAGTCTCGAGTCTATCTTCATGATCTGAAATAATCATCTTGTAGATCTTGTCGAGTACAATATTCATGAAAAAAATCAAATTGATATAAACAGTCAAGTAATTGGATCACATTTGTCTAACTTATCCTCAAAATCGTACTTCCCATCCTTTTTTATATAAAAAATAACCCAATCACCTAGATACCAATATCTTATGACCCTTGTTTTTATATAAATGATCTACCCAATGAGCCTATTACACAAACAATTTGAATCATAGAAGTAAGTCCAAAGCCAATTCCACCAAAAGGCACAGAACGGTGTTGTAGAACTGAACCGGGCTTACCTTAGTTCATGTATGCTACATTTGGATCTTGGAATTCTCAAGTAAAAGGAACATGAAAGAAAATTGAAATTACAAGAAGTTTGAGCATGCCAAAAAGAATTGTCAATTCAATAACAATTAGCAAACTAATATTGTTGAAGAGAAAGAATGTAATGGAAATTTATTACAAACATCACCGATATTCTACAGTTCTGAAGTTGGAGCAACATTTGTGGAGCACTAAGCAACTTGTTGAGCATGGGTATTTGGTTTACTTACAAGAAAACTCTTGCAAAATTTATGACAAGGGGTAGAAGTCAAGTTGTGGTAAAAATCATAATAGAGAAAAATAGAAATTTTTTTCTCACTTTCCAACATGCAAAAAATGTGGCATTGAATTGGATGTGACTGATGAGTCATGGCTTTAGCATAGAAAATTTGGACACTCGAAGTTTCAAAACTAAAAGAATCTACAACAACAGAACATAGCTTATAGGTTGCCAACTATTCAACAAGTGAAGCAAATTTCTAAAGGTTGTGACCTTGGACAACATCACCAGAAGGCATTTTTGAATGAAAAGCGTGGAGAGCTAAATCATTATTGAAACTTGTTTTTATACCATTGTATCCAGACCTATAGATATACTAACTCATGGAGATAACAAGTACTTTATTATTTTTTGTTGATGATTTTACAAGAATGACTTTTATGTATTTCATGAGACATAAATCTGATACTTTTTCTATCATTAATAAGTTTCAAAACCTTATTGAAGAGGAAAAATGGATAATTTTTAAAACTGTTGAAAAGTGAAAGAGGTGGAGAGTACAACTCTAATAAATTTGGCAAATTTGGTGAAGATGTTGACATGGAAAGACAACTAACGGTTGAGTACACTCCTAAACAAAATGGATAAGAAAAGAAAAAGAATAGAACCATAAAAAAAATGGCCAAATCAATGCTAAATGAGATGTCCCACAAAAACAAGTGAAAAAAAAACTCTATTTGAAGCTTGAAGTGAGAGAAAGTCATACATGAATCACTTAAAAGTGTTTGGTTGCATTTGTTTTGCCCATGTCTCAAAAGAAGTAAGATATAGGCTTGATGATATTAGTGAGAAATGCATCGTTATGGGCTATAGACTCCCCACAATTTGAAGACAAATAATCAACATTTGTTGTGGATCTTGAAGAACATCATCATCTTTATTTTGTTGACTTTCTGGCTCTTCATTGAAAATAACAATGTGATCTTGAACTTCCTTTCCTTTCCAATATCAAAAAAGCCTTCTCCTTTAAGCTCAAGCTCCACATCTCTAAGTTCAACTTCAAAAAAAAATAAGAAACCTTGGTGATGTTTGTACAAATTGTAATTTTTATGATGTTGAACCCCAAAGTTTTGAAAAAACCATTAAACAAGAAACATGGAAGAAAGCTGTAGAAGCAAAAATTCATGTGATTGAGAAGAATAAAAATTGAGAGTTAATAGAGAGGCCAAGAGATAAAGAAATAATTGGTGTGAAGTGGATTTTAAAAACAAAGCTCAACCTGGGTGGCTCCATTCAAAAAAACAAAGCAACACTATAGGAAAAGGGTATTCTCTAAAACCCAAAATTGATTTTCAAGATACATTTGCATCGATGGCTTGACTTGACACTATTAGAGTTCCTACTGATTTGACGGCTTTAAAAGGATAGTTATTACATCAACTTGATGTAAAATCAATATTCTTTGAATGGTGGCTTGAATGAAGAAGTATATATTGATCAATCTCAATGCTTTGTTATCAAAGGCAAGGAAGAAAAAGTGTTCAAGTTAAAGAAGACTCTGTACGGATTAAAGCAAACACTCCGAGTATGGCATAGTGAGATTGATACTTACTTTAATGGATAAGGTTTTCAAAGAAGCAAAACTGAGCCGTACTTGTAAATCAAAAGATAAGATAAGGCGGGTATTCTCATTGTTTCAATCCATTTTAATGATTTGATATTTACCGGCAGTGATGAGAAGATGATAGAATATTTTAAAAGGGTGACGATGAGAAAATATAAAATGAGTGGTTTAGGACTCTTGCATTATTTCTTGGGCATTGAAATTTATCAAAAGGAGGAAAGTGTTCTTATTTGTCAAAGAAAATATGCAAAAAAATCTTAATAGGAATGTACTTTTAAATAAAGAAGTGGATGCATCTCTTTATAGGAGCTTGGTTAAAAACTTATTGTACTTGACGACTACAAAACCGGACATTATATTTGCTACAAGATTTTTATCCCCATTCATGAAAAGTTCAAGTCAAACTTATTTTGGGTAGCTAAGAGAGTCTTTGAGATACATTATAGGTACACTTAATCTTGACATTTTATTTAAAAAAAATGTTGATGCAAAATTGCTTTTGTGATGGTGATTGGAACAAATTTGTTGATGATTTGAGAAGTACTTCTGGATATGTATTTTTTCTTAGCTCGGGTGTATTTTTATTGACATCCAAGAAGTAACAAATTGTGGCACAATCTTCTATCGTGGCCGAATATGTTTCGTCATCATTCGCAACTTCACAAATAATATGGCTAAAGAGAATTTTAGAAGATGCTGAAGTTATTCCAATTTTATGAGAACAAATCTGCCATTACAATGACAAAGAATTCCGTCTACAATAACAACACAAAGCACATTGTTATCAAGCATTACTTCATTAGAGGGGTAGTGAAAGATGAAGACATTCAACTCAAATATTGCAACACGGACAATCAAGTTGCAAACATCTTCTCCAAAGTTTTTCCAAGAGATAAATTTAATACATTAGAGAATTGGGTGTCACAAGACATTAAGAGTGTTAAAATTAATGCCTTTGAGTTTTTATGTAATTTTTCTAATGCTTTATGTCCTTTTATGTATTTTTGCATGCATTATTTAGGGGCTTGATGTTGCCAGTTGGATGGCTGAGATTTAGATCCAGAAGTCTATTCATTTGCATTTTCAACCTAAATAAAAAAAGTGAGAACCCAAGAGCAAGTAACGGCTCTATTTTTCGGTCCAAAACCCTTGTGCATTTCGATTTCTCAGTTTTTTGCTCCTTTTTCAACAGGGAATAGCTAACAAAGAGCTGACAAGGTTAAGATTCCACATGAACAAACCAAGTCCCAATCTTGAAACTATGGTTTCGCTTGATGTATATGCTTGATATGGAATAAAATGTTACTTTTCCAGCATGACACTACACAAAAGGAACTTTTAAATAGCAAGAATAGCTTACCCAAGGGAAACCTCTCAGGTTGTTGCTTCAATTTATCAGGCAGGAAATGTTGAGAACACCCTAAAAAAAAAATTTAAACAAACGGCAGCTGGAACCGAACAAATTACAATTTCACTCAACCATCTTCATCTCTCTTTTTATGCATTCTAAACTGTTGAGACTTTGGGAATCTTCATCTCTCTCTTTATTCCTTCTAAACTGTTGAGATTTTGGGAATTCACACCTTGCCCAATACAAGTCCTTAACATCTATGACTCCATGAAAGCTACAAATGTTTGTTAAGTTACGATCTAGCTCCCTAGTCTATGAGGTCGGTGTGTTTGTGTAAAGAAGAGTGAAAAATAATTCAACTTCCGGAATGTTTTGGATAATCTGAATAAACCTGTTCTTGCTTGGTTCTTCAAGCAGCAGAGGACTGATTTGTGCAATTCGAGGCAAAAGTCTGGCAAGCGGAATCCCAGATAACAAATTGCCTTCTCCCAGTTGAACCTTAAAATCATCCATTAGTGCATTCACCACTGTTTTTAATGATACGTCAATAATATTCTCGAATCCGGCACTGCAAAAGAAGAAAAAAAACTAAAAAATCAATCGAACGGAGAAGACAATTAGTTTTGGTCGCCTGACGTTTTGGGTTCTCAGCTTTTCAAAACAATGTAGGCCTAGGTTGAAATATCTCCCCATTAATTGTCTAATTAAACTAAAACACAAAACTATAGCTGTCTTTAATATGAAACTTGAATATCTGTCTTCTAGTGATACCTAGTGTTTCAGTCTAATAGCCTAACACGGATTCAGTGCTTTGCCTTTATTTTTTCTTCTTTCGAAAAATAAAATAATGCCAAAGGTTAGGCCAGTACTCAGTCCACCCGTCCTAGCATGCTCAATGGGAACCAGTATTGGGAATGATCCGTATTGTTTTTCAACTTAAGATTGTGATCAGATATAGGGCAGAGGCAGCCTCATTTGGTATCTCAGTTAAAGCCGGGCTTTTTGCTTAAAATGGATCTAAGCCAAATAAGAAAAAGTTCGTTTAGTGTAATTGAGGTCTCAGATAAAGACTAAAAGCTTATTTGGCTTTAAACAATAAGGCAATAAAAACTTTTAGCTTAAAGTGGCTAAAAGTTACGAATTTTTTTTTTTATTTTCGCATAATTTCATATTCAATATGGATCTTGTTTGATATATCTCGATAAGTTGGTTCTAAAAATATAATTGTTATAAAAAACAGATGTGTATAATAAAAGTTAAAACAATTATTTTTTTAAAAAAGATAAAAGTATTTTAACTAAAAAGTAAAAAACCAAAAAACCAAAAGGCAATAAGCTGGCATTGCCAAACAAATCCATCTTGCTTTTTTGTGGCTTTCAGCCAAAATGCAATAAGCGAGAAACCAAACAAGGCTACATGGTGGTACACAAATCAAGTTGTCACACGTGGTTCGTTTTGCAGGGTTCGGAACGAATATATTTATTAACGTGTCTAGACAAAGCTTGAAAAATGCACTTAGAATGGACTTTGTACTAAACCTCATATTTCTCTACTGTTGGAACAGGAAGAAACTGATAGTACCTGGATAACACTGCCCGTGTCTCCACCATAAGTTGGTCAAATTTGGTGAGATCAGAACTATCTGTGTTGCCACTGTAGGACAAAACAGCATGTTTGTATAATCTAGCGTCCACCGGCATTAAATAATCCACCCAGTGAAAAGGGCTCCCCATGTTCATGAACATGTCCAATATCTGCATAATGGTTTCATGAAGAACAGTAGTGTCGAACAAACCCTTCAACTGCTTTCTGCAAATGAAAAGTTTATCAACACTTTTACAAACCTGAGTAGTTTATTAAGATAATCTTTCCATTTCAAAAATTATATTAAAAAAAATCTCCTAGTGTTGCTCCCAACAAACCTAGTCTCCACAAGGAGAGTCAAATTTGGCATCTCACCTTATCTGTTTTGTCTAGAGTTCTGGAAAGTCAATTTTCACAAACTAATAGTTTTCCCAATTGCAAAATTGCATTGCGGGGAGCTTGTGCACAGAGTGTTGTAAAACTCCATCAGCCACATGGGAATAATTCATAGAGGATGGTTCCGAAATATTTTGTTGGAGTATCAGGAAGAAAGGAATGTTCGTATAAAAAATTTAGAACCTTGTGTTAAGGGTGTTCTGAAGTGCCATTAGCCAGAACAGAATGCTTGACTCTCTCTCTCTCTCTCTCTCTCTCTCTCTCTCTCTCTCTCTCACACACACACACACACACACACACACACACACAC